>RJWM01012133.1:0-57546 GCA_004363535.1 Dasyprocta punctata | reverse complement strand
CAGTGCCATACTGTTTTTATCACTGTGGCTTTGTAATATAACTTCAAATTCTGGATTGTTTTCTTTTATGGCTCAAGAAGACTGCTTGTAGTCAGGGGTTACAAGGAAAACAATTGCATATAGGGCACAGAATTTATAGTACTATTTATAATGGTCACCCTGAGTCAAATACAAGAAGTACAGGAAATCTGTTCACACACTAAAGGCCTGGAGAAACCAGCCGAGGGCCTGGATCCCATAGCAATGTCCTACATGAGCTCAGCTGAAGACCTAGAGCCCATGACAATGCCTTGCACCAGTCCAGCTGGAGGCCTAGAGCCCACAACAATGGCTCATGCAAGTCTGTTTCATGGATCTGTGCTGGGAAGGCCCAAAGGTCAGTGGTGGAAGCTAGAAAGTCTATGCCAGTGGGGTGAAGGATCTGTGCCAGCAGGCTGAGGGTTCTGTACTGGAGCCAAGAAATGATGCTCAAAATGAGGACCAGGACTTCTCTGAAAAGTACCACAGCCATCCTCAGTGACAATGAGGTCCTGAGCTCCTCCAACAATGAGAACAACCGAGTATGTATCAGGAAACCAGCATGACAAGCTTCTCCTGGAGACTGAACAGCACACATCTTCCCCTCTGGGTCCAGGAAGTGATGCGCAAAGTAAGGACCAGAGTTCCCCCAAAGTGAACCACAGCCCTTCTCAACAACAAGGTCCTGATCTCCGATGATAACAGCTGAGTTCATGTCAGGGAAGTCAGCATGACAAGCTCCTCCAGGAGAACCAATGACTCCAAACAACAACACTTAGGAGAACCCACAACACTACTCTTCCTCTCTAGGTCTCCTCTTTATGCTGGCAGTGTTCCTCAGGTGGGCCATCTACACTCAGCACCACGCTGATTCAGTTCAGCTGGTATTTAAATTGACCACCAGTTTTTTAATCCACCACACTGCTGCAGAGAAGTCTGCTATAATTTTAATGGATTTATCTTTATAAGTGATTTATTGATTTTCTCTAACAGCTTTTAAAACTTGGTCATTCTATTGAACTTCTGGGTTTTTTCTAGGTGTCATGGAGAGGTTCTTTTCTGATCTGGATATTTGGAGTTCTGTGTGTCTTACTTACCTGTATGTTGAATTCCCCATATTCAGTATATTTTCTGCTATTATTTCTGTAAATACAATTCTTAGGCCATTTGTTCTGTCTTCTAATATCTTACTAATTCTAATTAATCTTAGATTAGTCTTCTTTGCATAGTCTAGCAGCTATTGGATCCATTTTTTCATGTTCTCTTGTTGTTTTTAAGGTATCTCTCATTAATTGGTCACCAATATCAGCCCCACTTTCTAGTTCTAGAATTCTGTCCTCATTGGCCGGTTCTGCTACCATACTTTCAATATAATTTTTAAGGTCCTGAATTTCTGTTTGGAACCTTTTCATGGACCCTTAATTCTTTACTCAAGTGTTCGTTCATTTTTTATGTCATTTTGAGGAGCTTGGCTAGCTTTTTATTAGTGTCCGCAGTAAACTTGGTTATCATTTTGCTTATGTCCATTATCTTTTTAATTTTATTTTCTTTGAATTTATTAATGTTTTTTATCTCCTCTGATATCCACTGCTATAATTCAGCTGTGTGGCTTTGGATTTCCTCCATCTCAGTTTCTGGATCAGCTCGGGGAGTCGGGAGTAGTTAGAGGAGTCTTGTCGCCTTGTCTTCTCAGGCTTCTGCTGGGCTTCGTTTTGTCTTGTTTGGTTTGTGTGGAGGTTTGCAGGTTGATTATAGTGGAATACTTTGTGGTTCATATGGAGACCTCTCTAGTTAGTATGAAAATCTGCTGCTCAGTGATGCACCATGGAGATGGCTATCGATAGGCCTTTGCCTGTGTCCCAAGATCCAACTACCTCCTGAGTGCAGAGAGTTCGAGGGCAGCTTGGGCTACACAGTGAGTTAAAGGCCAACCTGAATTACAGTGTGAGATCCTATCTCAAAATAAATAAATACATTAATTAATCAATTAAATATCCACTTGATTCTCTTTGTATCAAATTTTTTTCAACACTAGAGATGGAGTCTAGGGCCTCATGTGTGCTGGGAAAGCACTCTACAACCAAGCTACATCCCCAAGCCTAGTAATACCTATATCTTTGCTGAGGTTTTCTATGATTCATTTGCCCCAAACATGTTTGTAAATACTCATTGAAACACTTTTTGTTATGACTGCTTTAAAATCTTCAAATTCTTCTCATCTCTGCATTAGCATCTATTGATTTTTTTTCTCCCTTTCTGGTTGCAGTCTTGGTTTTTGGAAGGATGAAAGATTTCCAATGGAAACCTGGACATCCGTGCATTATGTTATGAAATCCTAGGTCTCATCTGAGCCTCCCGTCCTAGCTGGCTTTCTCTGCCACCACTGCAAAGGGGCAGGGCGAGTGCCCCACTGCTGTCAGGTGTAGACCCAGACTTGACACTTGGCCTCCGCTGACACCCGAGGTGAGGGAGACTCCTCCCACTGCTGTGGTCACATCGTAGCCTGCTTTCCTGTGGGCAATGGCGAAAGTCCTGACTCCTTTTGGAACAACCCTAGGAGCAGTTTCCCCATCACCACTGGGCAGGTCCAGACCCTCACAAGGTCTCCACTGATAGCAGGGGCAGGGGAGCCAGGTTTACAGCTGGGATAAGAGGCCAAGCTCCCGTGTGGCTGCCCTTCCTGGGGGGAGGGTTAGGTCTCAGGTCCCTGTTTGGGCTTTGCTGGCATGGCAGGTGTTTGGGACAGTTTTTTTGTGGGGGGAGATATTTGGGTGAAGTAGATTGGTTATTGTCCAAAATGTTCTCATCTTCCTAGGATCCCCTCTGCTAGTCCTTTAACTCAAGACAGAAGGCTCCCCTGGGTTGTTTTTGGTCTTCAGTCTGCACTCATTGGCATTTGGTGTCACTGGCTTCCCAACCTCTGGCCCTCACCACAAATTTCCCGGTTCTCGCTGACTCGGGCCTGGAACACCAGCGCTTTCTCGCCCCAGCCTGTGGCCTGGCCACTGGGAAGGGAAGCAGTTTCACTTTCTTCCTTCCTTGTGTGGGGATCTGAAGCCCAGTGAGCAGCTTCCCTGAGGTAACCCTGTGGTTGCCATGGCACCCCACAAGCAGGAGCAGCAGACGAATGCTGATGGAGGAACAGAGCCGCACTGGCCAAGCATTTTCAGGTCATTTTAGTGGGAAACTGGCAAAGCCACACACTGCCTTGAGTCCATTCAGACAACAGTGTGCAGTGGGAAAACCTCACCAAGACGAGAAAATAAATTAACTGGGACACGACAGCCAAGAATCTCTTTAAAGATAGTATCACAGATAGCAGAGATTCCATCATTCCTCAGCCTCAGAACCATGAAGGCATTTGCCAGCCTAAATTATTTGTAGGTTTGATTTATTAGACAGGAATGAAAATGAGGTATTTCTATGTTTTCTAACATATTTTTAAGCCCAGGGCTCTAGGGTGGATAAAGTATTTTAAGTTAGAGTTAGCACTAAGTTGTAAGAAATTATTTCTTTGCACATTATGTTATACTTATTCCTCTCTCACTATGAGGTTAGCTTTCTGCTAAAAAAGTGCTCATCCAGCCAGGGACCATCTCTTCTAAGTGGTCGTCCATGGATACTCAACTTTTCATGCTCGGGAAGGGGAAGGCATAATTCCAGAGGGGAACTGATTGCTTCTGGCTTAACTTCAGCCCAGAGGGAGACCTATGATAGCCTCCCAGATGGGTCATAATGGAAGGCTGTTCAATACTTGTCAAACATTACCATTCGTTTTCAGCCCAAATCCCAGAGGTGCTATCAACTGAAAATGTGCCCCTCATACCTCCTGACCAGATGTTGGGGATCGGAGCCTTTGTCCTACTGTGCGTCCTGGTTGCACTCCCCAGCTCCGACACAAGCAGGAAACAGGCGTCCCTCAGCTGGAGCTTACACTAAAGCAGCTGACATCATAACCCACAACCCCACCCCCAGTACATCTGTCAAAACTGTGTCGTCTCTGATTGGGCTACTATAACATAATACCACAGACTGGGTGGTGTAAATGATAGAAATTTACTTCTTAAAGTTCTGGAGCCTGGGGGTCCAAGATAAGACACCAACAGATCAGATATCAGTGAGGACCTGACTGGACCTGTAGGACTTTGTGCTATGTCTCTACCTGGGAGCAGGGCCAGGGAGCTCGCTGGGGTCTCTTGGATAAGAATACTAATTGTGTTTCAACTAACCACTTCCCAAGAATTCCATTCCACCACCCTACCTAACACTTCATTACTGGGAGGGTTAGGATTTGTTTTGTTTTGTTTTGGAGACAAAAACTCGTTACGTAGTCCACACTGACCTTGAACTCACAATCCTCCTGCTTCAGCCTCTGAATGCTGGGATTACATGTGCATACCATCTCACTCAGTTAGATTTCAGTGTATGAATTTGTGGGGAGGGGGCACAAGCATTGAAGCCACAACAAGTGTTAAGCCCAGTTATAAGATTGTGGGGAGCAGCTGAAGCTGGAGATTGATCACATGTGTGGGACTCAAGCAAGGCCATCCCAAGAACGAAGACTACCCAAGGTCAGCTGCATGGACGAGCTGCTCCAGTTGGAGGACACCAAGCCCTTAGGCTCCCGTGCAGGCAGGTGGCTAGGCAGAAGTGTCATGTGACCTGTCTTCATTTCTTCACCCTTCATGGTCCTCACCCCAGGAAGCTGAAGAGCGGACAACAGCATAAGGTTGCAGAATCAAGTTAACATAGACTACAGATCACAGATTCCCCAAACTTGCTAGGTCAGAATTCCTGATCCCACAGCTCAGATATCTGTACCATTTAACAAGCTTGGGAGTCAATTTCTGCACAGCCAGCTTCACTTCAGGTTGTCACAGAGCAGGCAAACTTGTTGATCTTGGTGTGTGTAAGAATCACTGGGTGGAGTCGGGTGTGGTGATGCACGCCTTTAATCCCAGCACTCGGGAGGCTGAGGTAGGCAGAGCGTTGTGAGTTCGAGGCCGGCTTGGGCTACAACGCGGGCGCGAGGCCAGCCTGACCTACATAGTGCAACCCTGCCTCAAAAAACTAGGGCCAGGAATCGGGCAGGCACGAGGTTGTGAGTTCAATCCCTGGTGCCACACACACACACACAAAAAAAAAGAATCACTGGGTGGTGCCAGGGCCACTCCGAGTCTCATGCACCAACTGCGTGAGTTCAGAGCGCCGCATGCTATCCTCACCCTGCTCCCCACCAGTCCGTCCACCCACATGGCCATCTCCCTCCTGCTCCTCGAAATAGCTGTCTCTCTCTCTGAAATGGCTCTGCTCAGAAATGCACCATAAAATTTATGTCACTGTTCAGCTACAGGGTGACAAAAACGAATGTTTAAACTCTACAGATTGACTCCAATCATTTTGGCCCTACAGACTCGAAACTTGAGTTCAGTTTTCCTACAGGGAAGCAGGTGGAGATGCGGTCAGCTGCCCCAGCGTCTCCGAGCACTGCTGGCGTCGGTCTGGTCTGCAGGCTCTGGTGAGTGGAGAGGTCCTTCTCTCAGACACCCCACAGCGGAGCCACATGAAAGGCCTCTGATACGCTCCTCAGGATCCCCTTTCCACCTCTATCTATCCTCTTAGCTTATTCATTTCTGCTCCCTTTGGTGCTTCAGCCCTCACTGCTTCTTCTGCCAGCCCCTTTGCTTTGTTTTCCTGGAGCTATCTTCTTTCTCCTTTCTTTCAAAACACCCTCCCTTATCTTCCCTAATACTGGCAGAGGTCAGGAGCCGAGCCCATCACAGGAACCCAGTGTCCCCGTTTGCTCTGAGCCTGTCAGACGTACAGAGCCTTGGAGGGACACGAGGTGAGTCCAGTCCCGAGCAGAGACCTGAGGGAGTGTGGCAAATCCAGTCACACCCTTCCCTGCCGATGGGACACGTGGCAGGGAGCCCCCCGAGCTCCTCCAGCTCCTCATCCCACCATGACTCCCTCCATCACGTGGAAGGATTCTTGAAACGAGAGAGGGTTGCTTCTTGTAAGTCCACCACAGGCCAGGCGCTGCTCCAGCAGCTGTCCATTGCCCCTCACTCACCGCCAGGAACTGAGGCGAGGCAGTGGGCTGAGCTGTTTGCCTGCAGCCGCCGAGCTGACTGGGAAAGAACGAAGCCTCGAAGCCTCGGTCTCCAGATGCTGCTCCCTCGCATGGCCTGCGGGAGACGACACGGCTGGGGAGCCTGGGGATAAGTGCCTCCCTCCTTCTTAAAGGCCTCTCTCTTCAAGGTGCTGGGTCTACGCTGCCTGCAGACACCCACAGCGGTGCGTGGGCCTGGACGAGGAGGTCAGACAGGTCCGGGGCTGGCGGCAGCCGGCAAAGTGGCGGGAGACTGCCTGGGCTAAGGACGCCCGCCGCCCTGCTGGTCCCTGTATCCCTGACCTGCCATCAGAAACCCATTCCTACGGTATCTGCCAACACTGTGAACACGTGCCCTTTCCGACCCTACGATCCCAGTGTAAGGAGTTACCCTCCAGAGCACCTCCAGTGCACAAAGACGCGTGTCTAAGGGTCTGTTCCCAAAATTGCTTATACTAGTGAAAAATAAATAAATAAATAAATAAAGGAAACAATCTATATATCCTTTATTAAAGAACAACCCAGAGACATCAGTTAGCATCTACGAAACATTTACTCAGTCATGGGGAGAGCAGCAGGTGTTTGACTGCTGTGAATGGGGGGTGGGGAGCAAACACAGAACTTACACAAGGACAGGAATGGGAAGTCTGAAAAAAGGAAAAGGAAAAAAACATCAAGTGTGAGAACAAGTAGTGTTGTTGTCTCCATTTGGACCAGACACCATACTCTTAAGTGAAATAAATCAGACACACACGTGTAAATACTGCAGCGCCTCTGGTGTGAGAAGCCGAAAGGGTAAACAGGGACCAAAACGTCTAACAGGCATTGTGACATAGGAAGAGAGTGTTCAAACGGGAAGGGGACGGGGGAGGGAGGAAGGGAGAGGGGAAAGGAAAAAAAAAGAGAAAGAAGGAAAAAACTGAAAGAAAGCTTTTGTAAGTAGGGAGGGGAAGAGGGTTGAAGGGAGAGAGAGGAATGGGAAAAAACAAGAAGCAAGTGGTGTCACGTACAGGTACAAATTCCCTTGATGAATGTGATCATTACATACATCTACAACGTACCAACAAACTTAATTAATAATAAAGATGATGATAA
The DNA here is from genome assembly GCA_004363535.1 of Dasyprocta punctata. Taxonomy (NCBI): domain Eukaryota; kingdom Metazoa; phylum Chordata; class Mammalia; order Rodentia; family Dasyproctidae; genus Dasyprocta; species Dasyprocta punctata. Next base: position 50,321 of record RJWM01012133.1, on the reverse strand, counting down.
TGAATAGAAACCCTGGAGAGCTTCACAAGTCAGGCTGTCTCCGAGCACCACCTGCTAGGGACCTCTTGACGGCTTCCGCTCACCACACTCCCCGTCAGAAGCTTCACTGGTGAGAGGGAGACAGTCAAACCCGGCTCATTCAACTATGCTGCGGAGCAGCAGGCAGCGTCAAACAGAACAAGGCAAGGAGGGTCCTTACACACACGCTCACACAAACACACACACACGAAGGGTCATTACAGACACACAAGGGTCGTTACACACACACAAGAAGGGTCGTTACACACACATACACACACAAGAAGGGTCATCACACACACACGCCTTGCTACAGCTCGGTGCACCTAGACGACCACTTACCAAACTTCTCAGGGAAGGGAAGGATGACTTTTACTTCTTATTCTACATGACTCTGTGGTGTGAGTTTCTGTGTTGGTCACCCAGTTACTATTTTTAAAATTAGATGATTAGTGAGTGCTGATGGTTCTCCACATCTGAAATTTGATTTCTGCATCTGCAGATCAAAAATATTTGGAAATATGGCTGAGAGTGTGGCTCAGTGGTTCAATCCCCAGCACAGGGGCTTTTCTCTGATTTTTTTTGCTCTTCTTTGATGCCAGGGTACGGCTGTATCTGCAGTTTTAAAAAGATGACTCAGTGATATTGTATGTAGTGCTATCATACAAACTTTTCTTAAGGGCAAGCTAATTCTGTTTTAATCTTTTTCAATTTGGAAAAACATTCCAGAAAGTTCCAAAAAGCAAAATTTGAATTTGCCACATTCCAACCACTATGCTGAAACCACATGGACGAGGTGACATTTGGGGGCCCGCGTGGCCCAGGCCGCCTGTCGGTCTCTCCTCGGCACGATGCTCGAGCAGTTTCCCTCGTGTCTTGTATTACGTCATCACATCTGTGAGGGGTGTGTCTGTTCTAAACATGTGCAGGCATTTTTCTTGTCATTGTTCTCTAAGCAGCACGGTATAATAACTACTCACACAGCATTTACATTAAATTAGGTATCACCAGTCACCCAGAGATGATGGCCATCTACAAGAGGATGCACGCGGGTTCTGTGAAAATATTCATATCCTTGGATTCTGGCACTGGTGGGGGTCCTGGAACCTAACACCTATGGACGCCAGGTACAACTGTATATGCATGTCTCCCTTCTACATTACTTTCACTTAATATTTCCATAAGTCAAACAAACTTCAACGCTACCTACTTTTCTGCTTGTTAAAAGATGTTCCATGAAACACCTTCTGGGGGAGAGATCAATACACAACTCCCACACGGGTATGGAGAAAATTCCCCCAACTACTTCTTTCCTTGGAGGCCAGACACCCCTCACCAGCCATCTTCACTGTAACTGCTGAACGGACAGTTAACAAGGGAAAAATGAAGGCCGCAGAGAAGTAAAAAAGCTACACATATTTTCTGAAAGTAAAAGCCCCACCGAGAAAAATCCTCTATCACTCATTTCACATTGATATGCTTCATAACTACTAGTGAAAACTTTTATGAATTTTTAAAACTGCTATGAACCCATTGGCAAAGTTGCAGAAAAACAGGTACTCTTACAGCTGACAGAAATGTAACTTGGGTCAAATCCTTAAAAAGGCAATTTGGCAATATCTATTAAAATTACAAATGCACTTACTTTTGATCCAGCAAATCCAGCTTGGGAACATTATCCTGCAGAAAGACCAGCATGTGTATAAAATCACATATTCTAAAGCTAATGACCACAGTCTTCTTGGTAGTTTATTACTCCAATGTCAATAAAATTCACCAGCAAAGCCATGTGGGAACTGGAGTTAGTTGTTTGCTCGTTTGGATTTTTTTGTAGGAAAGATTTTTAATTACAAATGTAGTTTCTTTAATGATCTATTTTCTATTTCTTTCTGTGTTCATCTTGATAATTTATGCTTTTTAGGAAATTTGAATTTGTCCACTTCAATCAAGTTATTAAATTTATTTATTCAGTATTGTTCCTAACACTTCATCGTTAACTTTTTAAGTATCTGTCATATATACAGTGATTTCCCCTCTTTTATTCTAGACAATGGTGACTGGTGTTCTTTCTCTTTTCTTGATTGGTCTGGCAAGGAATGACACAGACAATGGGTATAATGAGACAGAGGCTCCCTCTGAACACATGGCTCCAATCACAGATGCTGTTGTGAGGGTGGGGCGCTCAGGGGAAGATTAGTGCCTTGTGAGAAGAGTTTGTTCTCCGCTCTTTCTTTGCCATGTGAGGACCTAGCAAGGAGGTTTGCATCTGCAAGTGGAGAGCCCTGAGAACCTGCGCATGCTGCTGCCCTCCTCACCTTGGATTCCTATTCTCTAGAACAGTGAGCAAATAAATTTCCAGTGTTTAATCCATCCAGCCTACAGTATTCTGTTATGGCAGCCCAAGCTAAGACAAGGAGTTAATTAATTTTATCTTATTAATATATTCAAAGCTAAACTTTGATTTTGTTCGATTTTCTGTTATTTCTTTCCTAGCTTATGAACTCCTTTGTTATTTCCTTTCCTTTGTTATTACATTTCTAGTCTTAGATGGAGTTTCATTGGTTCTTTATTTCAAATTTGTTAAGGAGAAAATGTAAATAACCAATTTTAAATCTTTCTTCTTTTTAAATACATGCATTTAAAGCAAAATATTCTCTCTTAGCACTGTTTCAAGTGCAACCTCAAATTTTTGGTATTTGTTTTTATTTTCATTCACTTAAATATTTTAATTTTCTCTTACAATCCCTTCTTTACCCATGGTTTGCTTGTTCGATTTTCAAATATTTGGCAATTTCTAGGTATATAAATATCTAATTTAATTCTGTAAATTAAAGCTTAAGTCTTCAGATAGAAATTCTGTGTGAGTCGCTACTCTTTGGAATTCACCAACACTTGTTTTACAGTCCTGCAAACATTTTACATCCACTTGAAGAGCCTGTGTATCATGCAGCTGCTGAGCACAGTCTTCCATAAATGTGAGATCAAACTAGTTGATAGTGCTGTTTAGAGCTTCCATATCCCATGGATTTCTGCATATGTTTTCTGTCAGTTACTCTGTTATTATAACTATGAATATGAATTTCTCATCTCCCACTTGATGCTTTCAATGTTCCCTCTTTTTTTTTTAAGCTCTGTTATTTAGCAGGTACATATTTAGAAATGATGTCTTCTCAATGCAATGATCCTTTGACCATTCAAAATGTCTCTTTAATTCTAGTAATCTTATTCTGAATTATGTTTTGCATGATTGTTTTCTTATCATCATAAAGTAAAAAATCTAAGTTAAGCTATCACAAGCCAAGGACCATCTGTTTATAGGAATTCTTAAGGTACAAATAAAAATCAGTAAAAGTTGTTACTTCATTTTATATATAAATAAAACCACGTATTATACCACTGAATTACAGCCTCAGCCATGTATGTGTGTGTAGTTATATTTATATGTAACCTACAAGATCCACCAAAAAATGCATATACACTTCAGAAAAAGAAAAATTTGTATAAATATTTTAATACTAAATTTATTGGGACAGCATGAGATTAATACAAGTTACCTTTGGCCTCTACGATTACAAGAGATGCACATGAGCTTCAGCATTTATTAATTAGTACAGTGAACTGCTCCTTGGGGAACCGTGGTCACTGAGATGGCTGCACATTCATTTTCAATTTCTTCTCTAAGGGCCACAGTGCAGTGGGTTTTCTGTGATATACAGCATCCTCTAGGGTCCCCCATACAGAAGTAACAACATCTGTTGAAAACATATCATACTATTGTTCTTTTCCTGCAGTACATATATACTTCTTGGTGGACTCTGTATGTATGATTTCTGGGTTCCTAAGATTCAGTTTCTACTTCTGGCAAATCAGATTTAAAATACTTTCTTCATGAAGTTTGCCAATAAAATAAACAGAGCATCTAGCACACAGATGGTAAATGATGGCTAAGATACTTCGCATTAGGTCGCAGCCAGAGATCCCTCCCTTATGTGAGTATGCCTTTGTGTGTTAGTTACACAACGTAAACTTAGTCTTTCAGCTACATTACATCTCTAGCAGTTGCTTTGTTTTGGTGAACTTTAAGCAGCAAATGTGTCTTTCCAAAGCCCATCAGCCTAGTATCCTACATGCAATGTTGGGTGGCCCATAAAAAAAAGTAAATGTTTCCCATAAAGTGGTGATTGAGATGGGTACCAAGACCTTACCGATTGCAAAATACCATTTCCACCTATGTAAGCCAGATTCACAGGAGCCACTTGTCAACAACGATAGCCCAGTATCCTAAATTCCTCACCATCACAGATTCATTTCAAAGCCAATACAAGGCATTATGTGTATTACCTTTTCTTTTTTCTTTTTCTTTTCTTTTCCAAAGCACGATTATGCGAGTGCTTTTTTTTTTTTTTTTTTTTTTTTTTTTTTTTTTTTTTTTTTTTTATTTTTTTTTTTTTTTTTTTTTTTTTTTTTTTTTTTTTTTTTTTTTTGAGACAAGGTCTCACTATGTAGCCCAGGCTGGCCTTGAGCTCATGGCAATCCTCCTGCCTCAGCCTCCAGAGCGCTGGGATTACCAGTGTGTGCCACCATGCCCAGCTTGGAAGTCCTCTTTCATGCTTTCAGTTGTACTATGTGTCTCGCCTCTGTGTCCTGAATCAATTCAAAATTTTTACCTTTGATGCTCTTTCTGACCTTGGGGAAGAGCCAGAAGTTGCATAGTGTCAGATCTGGTGGGTGAGGTGGATGAGGACACATCATAGTGTTTTTATGAGCTGCCTTCCTTTCTTTTCTGTTGGATGGCACTCAAGAGCAGCATTCACTGTATTCTTACCACATTCTGCCGGCGCTCATGAACGAGGACTTCCACCCCTGCTTCAGAAAGTGGCAGGGACGATGGGTGTGTGAGCAGAGTGCAAGGATTCCAAGTGGGATTCGTGATAATGTGCATTTTACTGTAATATTTGTTTAAAAATGTAAACATTTACCATATATTTCAATCACCCTTTACATAGACCTTTTTAGACACGTAACATTTAATCAATATGAGATCTAACTAGACTCCTGTACTCCCAGCACTCAGGAGGCTGACACAGGAGGAGCGTTGTGAGTTCGAGACCAGCCTGGGCTACAAAGTGAATTCAAGGCCAGCCTGAACTGCCTAGGGAGACTCTGTCTCAAAAAGACCAAAAAAAAAAAAAAAAAAAGATCTAACTAGAAATTGTCATTGCTTCTCAGATCAGAAAGAGGAGTTCCTGGGGAAAAGATTCTAATGATAAAATGGCTTTCTCCAACCTGAAATAAGGTTCCTAGACAGCCTGCCCACAAGAACTTTAAGCTCACCAGGAGTGAGTTTAAAGGGGTACAGCAGAGCTAGGAGGCTGCTCTCGGAGCCCACTATCTCTCCTCTTCATAGTAACACCAACTCGCCTGTGGCCACAGGGTAGGCCTTGCCGTGCTGGAAATGGAATAGAACCGTGGCTTTCCAAGTTTTTTGTGACAAACACCTACACTAGCCCAAGGACAAAGCATTACTTACCCCTGCTGGAAGAAATTCATTGTGGCAGTATTTTCTACTCTGCTTCATGTCAGAAAGAAAAGAAAAGAAAAGAGAATAAAAGAGAAGGAAAGGAAAGGAAAAAGAAAAAGGAAAAGGAAAGAAAAGAAAAAATAATTTCCCAGCCCAAGGACCGGGTCAGGACCAGCAGCACCAGGCTAGAAGAGCCATTACCCATCAACAGCACAGCTCGGAGCTTCCCCGCAAGTCTTCCCAGCGCCATCTACTGTGCGTGCCGGGTATTACGAGCGCTGCTTCCCCCGCGGGCCCCCTCCCCCAGACGTTTTGGGCTTTGTTTTCTGAGACTAAATCAGTGAACTCTTCATCCGACCTTGAAATGTCTCCTAAAAAGAAAGAGAGAGAGAGAGAGAGAGAGAGACAGAGACAGAGACAGAGACAGAGACAGAGACAGAGACAGAGACAGAGACAGAGACAGACACAGACACAGAGACAGAGACAGACACAGAGACAGACACAGAGACAGAGACAGAGACAGACAGAGAAAGAAAGAAAGAAAGAAAGAAAGAAAGAAAGAAAGAAAGAAAGAAAGAAAGAAAGAAAGAAAGAAAGAAATGTCTCTTAAACGGCTCAAGGACAAGCTTCCATGAACAGCCAACACCAAGACTGGATTGAGGATTCTAAGCCCAAACACTTCCTAACCCCAACATTGCCACCTCAGGAGCAAAACTTCAATCGCTGGTCTCCAGAAAACAAAAATTTTAAATTTGGGGAATTCTACACTAGCATTTCACACAGAGCTGCTGGTCCATCAGCCATAACTAGAGACTTGATAGCCCCTTGTCAGATGGTATGACTGTATTTTTTCTATAGCAGCCTTTGATCCTTTCCCCTAACTTGTTCCAAAACTCCTCAAGATAATATAGAATGCTGTTTTGACACAGATTAAAATGTAGAAATCTCTTTTGCTTCTTTGTGAATGATGCAGGATTTCAATGCTAACAAGGTTATAGATTTTAGTTTTTATGTTCAATATAAGCAAACTTTTCCTACAAACCAACCTGAATTCATTTCTGATTTGCACTTTTGATGCAAATATATTTAGAAGTGTCTTTGTAATTTCTCCACAGTCTGCTTCAATAATCATAAAAGAGCTACACTTACATATTTGCAAGTCAGAGCCTGCGCTCATCCAACAAACTCAAGAATCACTTAATTTATCACTGCCTTAAAACTGAGATACATACAGCAATTTTAATTTTCCTGTAATATTTAATGTGTGAAAATAAGAACAGGATGAGAAACGCAGAGGTATAGCTGTTTGTCCTGACTGAAAAGTTGGAGTTTTATATGCAGTGTCTTTAATTTGAAAACGAAGAGCAATCAAATTTATGAACTCTAAAATATTTTCCCTTTGAATAAAACAATTTGCAAAGTGATTTTTCCCCTAAGTGATTTGACATAAACAATTTTCAAAAATATAGTGTGGTTGTGATTCAGCGGTGGAGAGAGAAGTTGTCCCCTTTAATAATCACTCACAAGAATTAGAAAGGTCACCCCGGAGCCGCCCTGCACTGAAGTTACAGGGTTACACGCAGGTGCTTATTCATTAGCTACAGCTGCCAGAGGCTTTTCAGTTTCCAACTGCTATTTTGGGAAGGGCTAATTTTTTTTTTGCCAGTTATTAATTAATATGATTACTATTTCAACTGCAGAGTCAAAAAAAGAGGGTGTGGCCCAATCGCTAATGGCTCCTCAAGAGCCTGGTCAATGGTTCCAACTTCCCTAACACTCCCGAGGGGTAGGACAGCGGCTCCACGTCACGAATCATCTTGCGACATTTTCTGCCATCACGTACGTATGATTTGTGAGTAACTAAGACATATTTAATGTGAACTCAGTGCTTCCCTCCCAAGGGGAATTCAAGAAGCTGTCCCTGTAGGCAAATGATAAGCATTCACCCATCAAAACGTCAAGGACTATGATTTATCTTACCCTGGTATCTTGCACGGTAGCCAGTTCTTTCCTTTTTGGTTTATTTATAAAACAAGCATTAAATCAAACTATCAGACAGTTTTCACATTATCACCTCATAAGTGCGTCTTTTGGAATACGTGCATGAAAGTTCAGCTCAATTACAATCATCCCGCGTTGTCTACTAGGTATTAAACATACATGAAGCAGCACTCCGTGCGTCTCTGACACTCGGACACATCCAAGTGCGGCCGACACGGGCAGCACCTCATCACCTACAGTTGCTCCTTAAGCCCCTGCTCTTTCTTGGCCATTATGTTTTCCATTAGTTTCATTCATGATCAACCTAGGGGAAGCCAAAGTGTTTTTGCTTACATCCAAATCAGAGCCCAGTCTTGACTGGGTTAGCCCTACGGGCTAGTGAGACCCAGGAGACCAGGCAGCCACGGGCCTGCTCTGAGCGGCCACTGCCGGCCGCTACAGTGCAGGGAAGGTAGATCTTCTGGGCTTCTCCAAGGCCAGGACGTTAAAAGACTAAAACGTGCAAACGGGGCAAGAAAAGAAGGTTTATTCCTAACGGTTACACTTACCGATGAAATGTTGTAACAAAAAGTGCAGCAGTATGAATTCACTATTTACAAAACTATTACAAGATTTATTTCAAATGAAACATTAATTTGTGGTGAGATCTGCTAATTGGGTACATGGATGAGCTCATTTGGAGGAAATTTCAAATATCCAAACCTTATCTTATATATCTACGTCCATGTCCGTATCCATGTCTGAATCTATATCTACAGCCATATCTGTATGTATCTTCCGGCCTAGTCTAGTTGGAAGAAATACAACGACATAGAGAAAGATAACAGAATCACACAAAACAGAATAAAATCAAATGCCGAATGTAAGACTTCTGAGCTGTAGTTCTAACTGTAAGTCCTAAAGTTACCAAGTGGCTGTGACAATTTGCCAAGGACTTGCCGTCATTACACAAACCCCCCAAGAACCACTTCAGGGAACACAAGGAAAAGAAAGTTGAACTTACAATGGATCGATCGTTAACGTGGGCACTAAACCCGACGACGAAAATTCTCAGAGGGAAAACCTGAGTCAATATTTAATTTCCAAACCGTCTCCATCAGCCAGCTTCCTGCGGCGGCTCTAGAGCCCTCTCTCATTCTAACCCACCCGAAGTCCGACGGACTGCCACACAGCACTGCCCCGGAGCCTGCGCCCTGAGAGCCCCAAGTCACCAAGTCGGCTCCCACGGCGCTCGGGGCCGGTCGGGCAGCCCTGGCCGCTGCGCTGCGCGCGTCACGCGTCACGCGGCTCTCCGGGCCCAGGCAGGCTCCCTTCCCCCGAGCAGATGGTGTCTCTCAGGCTTCAGGGGGCAGTAACCCAGCACAGCACCCAGTCCCGCAAGAACCCACTTGGTGTCCTGGGGCACGGACAAGTCGACCTCACGCTAATGATGGCGAAGAGTGGGAAACGCGCTTCCGAGGCCAGGCCTCCGTCTCAGGGCGCATCATTATCCTCGCCTAAAGCTGCCCTGACCAACCTCGAGGGGCGCACAGCCCCTCTGCCGACGCGCGCGGCTGGACTCGGTGTCCCCAAGCGTGCTCCGTGCCACCTGCAATTCAGACATCAGAAAACCACCCACGCGTGACCCCTGAGCACTCGCCAAGTCTCGGGGCAGGAGACCAGCTGTGCGGCGCGCCCTGAAGGGGGCCGGCGACTCCAGCCCAGCCCTCCGCGACTCCCCAAGTGCAGACCGGAGTCCAGGACAGGTTACACAACACTCGTGGCCACCACGGCCCAGGCTCAGTTAGCCCTGGGCACATCGTCCCAAGCGATCGGAGGAGGGGGAAGTGGGGACGTGGCCAGTACTAGTAGCGTCGGCTGCCCCCGAATTCCAGAGGCCCCGCGCCGGCCGGAACCCCCCGGCTGGCACAGGAGGCCCCAGCCGTCGGGGCGCCCGCTTTCCTAACACAAATAATAACAGAGGGGGCTTCGGACGCAATTCCTCCCCGGCGCCGGCGCCACAAACCCGCCGCGGAGAGCCGGGCTGGGACTCAGGGACCCGCGGGCCGAGGGACCGGGCAGCAGGGAGCCCCGGCTGGGACTCAGGGAGCGGGGGCGCGGGCTTCGGCGCCCCTCGGGCCTGGGCCGGGCCGGGGCTGGGGGTGGGGAGGCGGCGCGCCCCGCCCGCGCGCTGGGGCGGCGCAGAGCCGGGAGCCGCCCCGCTCCGTCCGACCTCCGGGGAGGCGGGCTGCGGGCGCGGTTAAAAGGCGGCGCGGCCCGGCACAGGTGTCGCAGCGCAGCGCCCGGCGCGCTCCTCCCCGCGCTCCCTCGCTCGGCGCCCGGCGCAACCCAGACCACGCCAGCAGGTGAGGCCGGCCCGCCCGCGCTGACCGCCCCCGGCCCGGCGGAGCAGAGCGGGAGCGGGCTGGGCCCGGGGCGGGGGGCGGCGGGGCTCCGGAGCCCGAGGGGCGGCGCTGGGCGGCGGGCGGCGACACCCCGGGCTGCCCTGGGGCCGCGGGCGCGGGACCCTGGGCGCACTACCCCGAGGCCCGGAGGCTTTCTGTGCCGCCACTGAAAGTTTTAAATTAACCGAGCGCGGAGACTGACCTTTACCTCCTGGCGCTGCGCGTCCGAGAACGGCGTGGGGTGAAGTCTGGGCGACAGCCCCGGGCGCGGGGAGCCCCCACCCCAGCGAGGGCCGGGCCCGGGCGGCTTCGCGTTTTCAGCCCCTCGGCGCCCCCGGGCACGGCGCCCGGCAGGGCAGGCTCGCGGGCGCGGCACAGACGGCCCCGCGGGACAGCGGCTCCCGCCCCACTCCCGGAGGGCGCGCTGGGCTCGCCGCTCCCCTGGGCCTGCCGTGCCCTCGAGTCCACTTCAGAACTCCGGGGCCCGAGACTGGCAGTCGGGGGCACGGGAGAGACGCGTGGGCAGCAGCGTGGGGCCCGCCCTGAGGTGAGGCTGTGAAGCGCCCCCTTTCCCTGTCCTGGGCCCAGTGCCTCACCCAGCGCGTCCCAAAAGGACCGAGCAGCTCCTCCCCTGGCGCTGGCGGGGCTCCAAGGGCTGCAGAGTGACCGGGGCCAGGTGAGGACCGCATGTGACAGCCGGGGTCAGGCGGCCAGGAGAGCCGCGCCCCGCGGACTGAAACGCTGAGGGCGGCTGCGCCCCGCTGGCTCGGCCCATCTGAGCCTCTGGCTCCTACGCGGCTGCACGGCCTGTTTTAATTCACCCTCTTCCCGGAGGGGCCTTTGACACCGCTCTGCAGCGGGGTGTGATGGGCCCCGCTAGCTGCGCGGGGAAGGCAGCTGGACTGTGAGCCCCGTTCAGGCCAGTCTGTGGGGAGGCCCGAAGACGGAGAGCTGCACCTCAGGCTTTAAAAAATAGCAAGATAGGGGTTTGCGGGGACGATATTTTGCGAAACTGTGGGTGTGGGACTGGCCCCGGGAGGCGGCGGAGGCCCCCGAGGAGCCAGGGCGGCGGGCGCACCCGCTCCGCTCCCCGCGGCGCCCGGCTGTTCATGCCCGCTCGGGTGCTGTTCTCACTGAGGAGTGCCCGAGGAGCCGCAGGTCTCGGGCTGGCCATGGTTTGCTGAGACCTGGACGCTGCTCTCCTCGGTGGGCTTGCTGCCCGGCACTTCTCTCCGGACCCCGAAGGCTCCCGGACGTCAGGGCTGAACCGGGCACCCACTCCGGCTTCCAGCAGCCTTTGCCTTTCTCCAGCTAGTGAGGAGGGTCGCGCGTTTCACCAGTGCTTCTCAGTCTGACCTGACTCTCCTGCGCGTGGCTCTGCTGTTCCTCAGACCACGGGCGCCTTCGCGTGGCTCCAGCCCCCGTGGTAATAAGAGCGTCCATCCCGGGCCCGCCTGGGCTGCGCGGGGACAGGATGCGGCTGGCCTGCCGCGAGGCGAGCAGGATGCTTTTGAGTAAGAGAAAGAAGACTCATTACACCTTGGAGGGAGTGGGTGGCACGTGACTCCTCAGGGCCCGGGAGCGTGGCATCCTGTTTGGAAGAGGGGCCGGTGGTGACAGGCGAGGTGTAGCTGTGACTCAGTGGGGACAGTTCCTGTTTCGGATGAAACGCGGGGCCACCACCCTACACGCGTGCTCTCCGGGAGCCCAGCCGGCTTTGGCTCTGAGCCCCAGTGCTGTGGAGCTCGGCTGGCCAGGGGCCGAGGAGCTGGGAGACCCTCAGGGATGAGTGCAGGGCTGGGAGGTCGTCAGAGCTCGTGTGCGCTTTTAAGCTAACAAGACCTTCGCTTCAGCAGAGCCCAGGCCCCAGGTCTACTCAGGTGAGCCAGGTGCTGTTTATTAGAGAACACACAGAAAGCTGTTCCAGATGGTTTGGGAGCTATACATTTAATCCTATGGCAAACTAAATTGCTTTTTTAATGCGCAAACTGAGGCATTTTCTTAGCTGAATATACAGTTTAAACAGTATCTTGGTTACCAGTAATTCCAAATTTTTCTTTTAAAAGTTAACTTGTTGGAAGAACACTTTTACACTCAATATTAATGATACTTTATTTTATTTTATTTGGTAGTGGGAATTGAACTCAGGACCTTGTGCTTGCCAGGCAGGTGCTGCACCACTGAGCTAAATCCCCAGCCCTATACTCAATATTAAATACCTTAGCCGGGAGTTTGGCTCAGTGGCTTAAGCACCTGCCTGGCAGGCACAAGGTTGGGAGTTCGATCCCCGGTGCCAAAAAAAAAAAAAAAAGCAAATACCTGTATTACAACTTTCAGCAAATCCTTTCTTAGAGCTAATTTTAAAACATTTCCAGGTCAAATATGAACTACCTCAAAAGCCTAATTTAGTTATTTTCCTTAAGAGACATACAGTACAATTGAATGAAAAGAAGAATGCAAATATTTTTGCCTCAACATGATGGTGTCAATATTTTCCGATACTTTTCATAAATTTCTGCAAAGTAAATAAATGCACTGGCTACCATTTCAGAGTTTTGTGGGAGGATGCATAAGAGTCAGGGAGAGACTGAAAAGTACTTTCTTACCCAAACACGGAGAAATCAGCTGCGTTCTGTCCAGACTGATGCCTGCTGTGTTGTGTTCATTTGTCTTTTCCAGCTCCACCCACCCAGTGGACAGGATGGATTGGGGTGCGCTCCACGCTATCCTGGGAGGTGTCAACAAATACTCCACCAGCATCGGGAAGATCTGGCTCACGGTCCTCTTCATTTTTCGAGTCATGATCCTCGTGGTGGCCACTAAGGAAGTGTGGGGGGATGAGCAGGCCGATTTTACCTGCAACACCCTCCAGCCTGGCTGCAAGAACGTGTGCTATGACCACTACTTCCCCATCTCCCACATCCGCCTGTGGGCCCTGCAGCTGATCTTCGTGTCCACGCCCGCTCTCCTGGTGGCCATGCACGTGGCCTACCGGAAACACGAGAAGAAAAGGAGGTTCATCAAGGGAGAAATGAAGAGTGAATTTAAGGACATCGAGGAGATCAAAAATGAGAAGGTCCGTATAGAAGGGTCGCTGTGGTGGACCTACACCACCAGTATCTTCTTCCGGGTCATCTTCGAAGGTGCCTTCATGTACGTCTTTTACATCATGTACAACGGCTTCTTCATGCAGCGCCTGGTGAAATGCAGCGCGTGGCCTTGTCCCAACACGGTGGACTGCTTCATCTCCAGGCCCACGGAGAAGACAGTCTTTACTGTGTTCATGATTGTGGTGTCGGGCATTTGCATCTTGCTGAACATCACAGAGTTGTGTTATTTGTTCATTAGATATTGTTCCAGAAAGTCCAAAAAGCCCGTTTAGCGTTGCTCAGCTGTAGATAAAAGATTGCTGTCAAGGTTCAGTCACCAGCATTTGCCAAGACAAAGATTCCCATCTCAAATTCAGCCACTGGAACCCCAAGGCCTCCCATGAAACTCAAGTGCCTGCAGTGGGGTGCCTTGCTCCCAGAGCCCCAAAACAAGCTTGTGACTGTTAGTTTTTACTAAAGTTGGTTCCAGTGAGACCTGAACTGGTAGGGGTTATTGGTGTAAGATACTTTTATTTGTAAAGCCAAGCCTAGCATCGTTTGTTTCTGTTTCTCTGAGGACGGGACGGAAAGGCCAGGTCCTCTAGAAAATGTTGAGAAAGTGCCAGTTCCCCCTCAGACCCCCAGGTTCCCCCAGTTAAAGGTAAACATGGAGAATTGTGGATCTTTTATTTGCTTTAGAAGCCATAATCTGTAACAGTGGACAAAGTTACCTAATGCTTCAATCACTGAAAACTTTTAAATAAGATAGTTTCTTTTGATCCGAAGATGTTCCTATGTCAGTCTCAGATGATGATGCGTAAAGGGGATGTGATCAGATCCTCTGATTTAATTTCAAGGATGGCCTTTTGGTTGTGAGTGAATTGCAGAGTGACAGTTAATAACCACCTTATATCGCACCACCCGTGAAGCCCCTCTCACGTGAGACAAATTAGAAGTTCCTCGTGACAGCTCAGGAGAGCAGGTGCCCTCATTTCAAACTCTGCGTGTGGTTTTACATCAGGAGCACCAGCTGGAGCCTGCCGTGAGGGGCCCCTTGCCACGAGGCTCCCCTTTCCAGCGCTTTCCCTCCGCATTGCTCTGCGGTGTGACCAGCATCAGGGAACACGACTTGCTTGGGAACGTTACTGCCACAGTAGTTTAATGGTGCAGAACAAAATGGAGTGCGGGCGGGAGGGTGTACTGTTTTCAGCGAAGACGGAAAGACCATACTCTAAATTCTGTTGATTAAAAATGAGTTTTTTCTACTTTGAAGGTTTGTTTCACTCTTCAGCATCCAATTTTTACATGAAAATATAACTAATGAACATCTAAAAAAAGTGTACCTCATGTTTAGGTCAATATGTAGCAGCTCTATGTGACAATTTAAACTCTAATATTACTATTATGCTTGATATATTCTCCAAAAAATGGTACCCAGCATTCTTAAGTGAGGGGAAGCATTTTCTATTGCCAAGAATAGCATCATAAAACTATTTTGTATAAACAGTAGCATTGGGCTGGGGATTTAGCTCATTGGCACAAGCATCTGCCTGGCAAGTGTGAGGTCATGAGTTCTATCCCCAGTACAAAAAAAAAAAAAAAAAAAAAACCTTAAAATTGTAGCATTGATTACATGCTTGCAACTAAAATAATTTTTGCAAAGTCTCAAATATCATTTAACATATTAAAATATAATTAATTCATGTAATTCTTTAAAATCTAATAGTTTTTAATAGAACATCAATTTTTAATTTCATCTATGAATACTTTTATAAATATATTCTTATTTTATATCTCATCACACCCACATGCATGTTAACAGGTTTCTGCCCACCGTTTTGGGATTCTTCTTTCCCAGTTACAGAAAAGCTTCTGTGACCAGAAAAACTGGTAGAAAATGGAGGGGAAAAGATTCGTTATGCCCAGCCCTGTACCAGCACTGACAAGTTTTGACAAACACCACTCTAAGAACCGCATGGAGTGCAGGCTGGAAACACGTCTCAGGGAATGCCAAGTGGAGATCATTATAGGATCAGTTTGGCTCCTGGTTAAAAGCGGAAACTGACATTTTAAAATGTTCTTCATATTTAAAAATAAAAATATTGAAATTTCATTCATGGCGAATACTGGGAGAGGCTTGAGAAAAATCCTTTAAGATGTTCTTTCTATGGAATTTTCTATTAGTCTGTAATCAAAACTGTTTCTGAAACCGCTGTGTCCTCCTCAGTGCCCACTTAGTGGACAGTAAGCCAGCCAGGCGGCCCCGTTCCTGTGTGGGCACCGCTCACACGGCTGCCCTGGGACAGTGACCACAGCACACGGCCCTGCAAGGTGCAGGCTCTGACCAACACGTCAAAGCATTTACACACCCACAGTTATGGTGTTTTTATGGAAAACGTGCTTTTTAAGATGAATTTAAAAGGATAAAACAAAACAGCCCACTTTCACCCACAAAATAGAAAAGAAGTAAATCTTTACCTACTTTCCAAGGTGCCCTGCACATACATTGCCTGTTAAAACAGCTCACAACTTTTTAAGTGGTTGGATTCCCTCCTACAAACTACACCGATTATTATTCTGAAAGTATTACAAGATGAGGTCAAAATAATAATAGACCACTACTAACTACTGTATAGGACTGGTGAAAAGTTCTGGCCACTTGTCTGAAAACGAAAGCTTGAACCCTGACAATGATAATGCTGAATCGGTAGCCCGAATCTGTCATTTGTCAGAGGCCTCCACCCAGCAAAGTGCTCAGAACCTGTGACCTTTCTAATTCAGGAGCAGTGGACGCAGCTCCACGGCCAGTGCTACCTGCACCGCACTCACTGGCAAGCTGGGAAACCTGTCAGAACTCCACGCACGCAGCCAGGAGCGAGGGGTCAGGTCTACTCAGAGGGCACGCAGGGCCCAAGTGGGTCCTGCTCACTGCCCCTGACCAAGCTGTACCCCAGGGAGCAGGAGCCGAAGGGGTAAGGAGGGCAGGCGGGAGCTCACCCGCTTACCTGTCCTCAGTTTCCGCCTGCTAAAATGGGCCTCCTGAATACTTCTCAAGCAGTGTCATGAGCTCGCTTATGGAAAAACTGAAAGAGAACACTAAAGTGTTGTTATCTGCTTCCCTTCCATACAGAGGTCTGAAGCTGGAAAGGTAACAGATGATATTCTAGGAATATCCAGCAAAGCTTCATTAATGTGAAGCTTGGAAAAAAAAAACAAAACATGTTTACCCCAAGTCTGAAATCAGCACGACATGGGGGCAGAAAGGATAGACCTTGGCAATCAGGGGAAGAATGACTGGATACAGATACAGGAACAGAGGTAGGTGTGGCAGCAAACACCTGTAATTCTAGCACTTTGTGAGGCTGAAGCAGAAGGATCATAAATTCAAACCCAGCCTGGCAACTTAGTGATTTAGTGAGACCCTGTCTCAAAACTTAAAAAGAAGAAAAAAAGAGCTGGAGCTGTAGATCAATGCAAAAGTTCTGGATTCAATCTCCAATACTGTCCTACTTTTTCTCATTGTTGAGACAAAATGCCCAACACCCAAAGTTAAAGGAGGAAAGATTTCACAATTTATAGAGGTTTCAGTCCATAATTGGCTGGCTCCAAGGCAGAAGTGGCACATGGCAGAGGGGCACGGCAGAGGAGAAACAGTTTGTAGCATACAGAAGGCAGCAAAAGCATCCAAGCAGCAATGGTAACAGCAGGCAGAAACAGCAACCCAGGACTCGGAGGCAGGGTTACTGACATTGACGGGTGCCGAGCGGGGTCATTCCCAGAGTGTCAGGCCCTGCGCTCTGGTGATCTGGGGCTTCTATGGCAGGACAGAGGCAGGAAGTACCAAGGGAGAAGGAAATTGGTCTGTACGATGTGCATCACGGTGACCAGCTCTGCATCATGGTGACAGCCGTGTCTAAGCGACAGGAGCAGCCGGAACTGGAACGGGAGCCACTGCCTGGGCAACTAAGGAGCCGAAGTCTACTGGCTGAGGGGGGCCATTTTTTGTTGCACAACAAGCAATAAGGAACAAGCGATGACCCTGCTTCTGTCCCTTCTCTCATCCAGGCTACTCACCCTCAGGGCAGGGTAGCAGTCACACCCTTAGCCCTAGCACTGCACCCTTGATCCTAGCACCACACACCCTAGTTCCAGCCACCTCTACAAAGTCCCACCTATGGCCACATGAGGCTTTGGGGGACATCTAGATACAAGCCGTAACACGTACAGATGCTTAGACAGATAGATAAATAGACAGACAGACAGACAGATAGGTAGATAAGATTATAGATTAGATAGGCAGAAAAAAAGATAAGGTGATGACAGCTATCTCAAGAAAACCAATAGTGTAACAAAGTTATCAGTGCGTCTACCCACATGGTCTGCCACCTACTTACATGCCACCAAATCATTTACATTTTTTACCTTAATTAGCCCTGACAGCATCACCAGAAAGAAGTGGGCAGTCTAGATACTTCCCAGGGGATGGACTGGAAAGGCTCTGCCGAGGGAGGCTGTGCACACAGCGCGTGGACTGGACCTCTGCCATTCCTCTGGTGCGCTGAGCTCGCTGAGCTAGAAGCTGGCAGGGCCATCGTGCTTCCCACGTTGGTAGGGTTGGCTGAGAGACTCCATTCCGGACCTGCGTGTCTCTCCCCAGTGATTCTTTCTTCAGCTGAGTAACTGAGAATTGACTGAGTGCCAGGAACTACTAGACCCCAGAGCCAGAGTGACACACAAAACAAAATCGGAACCTTCATGCTGCCGCAGAGCGCAAGTGTTACAGGCAACTGAGTTAGTGAGAAATATTACAGGCAGTCAGACAGGGCTGGGCCCTCAAAGGAGCTGGTACAGAGGACCAGGTGTCTTGTGACCTTGGAAGAGACACACACCTCTTGCTGTGGGCCAGATCTCAAGACAGAAGGCAAAACAAATACAACCACACCCTAAGTATAAGCATTAGGGATTAGGTATGGATCATCTTGAGAAGCCAAGAAATACCATCCCAATCCCCTACAGAAAGTCACTGAGCCATAAGAATGCCTTCTTACTACGTGACTTGCTTCCCTATTTGTCCCTGAGTTGGTCTATTTTTTCTAAACAATTAATCTTATTGGTTGACCACAGTTCTGTCCCACCTCAAACCCATCTGCCTTGTGAGTTCCCAGTTTTCCCCATCAGGGTTTTACTCTATAAAAGTCACGAGAAAAGACAGAGTCTTTGGCAACCCACTCGGGACCCCTTCTGTCTCTCTAACACAGAAGATTTCTTTCTCTCAATAAATATTTCTGTTCGTAACCTCCGTTGTTACTAAAATTCATTCTTCGATTTTAGAGAACATGAACTCATACTGGACATATAGTAGGTCAGGAGTTTCGTTCCCCTATATCATTTGGAGGTCTTCCACCGAGATCGTTCCCCTATATCACAAGGGCCTTAGCTGCTGTGGGCGGGAAGGAAGACCGGAGTAAGGGAAGCAGGAGCAGGCTGGGGGGAAGTCGCTGCCACGAGACCCAAGGGAACAGGGTGGTGAGGGGTGGAACGGTGTCACCAGGATGTCAGAGCCCAGCTTGACCAGGAGACTCGAGGCCAAGGAACAGGCAGCCGGGAGTGGGGCTGAGGTGTGCGCTTGTGAGCGTGGCCCGCGCGGTGCCTGGTGCGGTGGACCCAAAGGAGGGCCGTTTTCCACACGAGCGTGTCGCCCAGCACAGGTCCAGCCGTGTAGCCCCGTGGCCCAGCCGGCTGACAGTGAGCGGCCGCGGTGTGGGCCCGGCATTGCCGGCGGCCTGGAGCTTCCCCCGGAGGACGAAGCTGGTCGGGACGCCCTTTGCAGGGGAGCGTATTAACCACCCTGTGGCTTTTGTTCATTTTAAAATGAAAAGGCAAACAACGTGATTTGGGTAGTGGCAGGCTTTATACCAAAACATTCTCATGTCGAATTAAATAACAGAGCAGTACACAAAGCCACAAGTGACATCATCTCATTTCATCCCCAGCCCAGAATCGCTGTCCGTGTGGTGATGTGTGTCCTTCCAGCCTGCGTCCCAGGCCACTGTTTACTTTATAATGGTGCAAAAGCCACAGACATCAGGTAGAAACCGTACTTTGACATCTGGGTTTGGAGCCTTCCCCCAGCCGGCGCTCCGTGGTCAGACCCTCTCTTGACACTCGACGGCATAATGGACAGGAGCTCCCAGCTGGCCCTGTGGGTGTAGGTTCAGGGGACCCACCCAGTTCGCCGTGTGTGTGCTGAAGCCGGGACGTGCAGCAGGAGGAGTGGATTCGGTGCATTCCCAATTTACAATAGTTCAGAGTCACAATGAGGTTGTAGAGTGCAGCCACGTCCTAAGTGGAGGAGCATACATGCGAACACATACACAGATCCGCACACGCATAGACGGTGGTTTTGACTTGCATTCTTACGTTGTTTCTTTCTCTGAGCATTTCATAATTCATAATACGCTTTGGAAATCCTTCCAGGTCACTATGAATATTTATTTGTCCTTTGAAAATGTGCAATGTCCCATAGAATGGCAGAGTTACATTATTTAACCACCTCCTTGTTGAGGGACAGATGCATTGTTGCCAATTTTCAGAAATGCTACCACTCCCACCCTCTATCCAAACAGCTTTTCCCTGTGCAGCACATGCCAAGCAGCTCTTTCTAACCTGCACTCAGGGCCACACGTTTTCCTGTTAAGTCTCATCTTACTGGTTCTGGCTCATCCTTCTGGTTCATCCAGATCTTTCTGAACCCTGACTTTGGTTATTAGCAATTCCTTCCAGCTTTATGACACTTGTTGGTTTAATGAGCACGCTTTCTCTGTGGTCATGTAAGCCAATAAAAATATTGAATGTGGAACGTCACCAGAGGTGTCCTCCTTCCTCAAGTCAGTGCATCAGCTGATTCAGGCTGGGAGTGTCAAGGATCTGTGGTTACCCAGGCCTAGTCTGCAAGTTTCCTGAGTAGTAAGGAGATTACAGGAAACTCTTGTCAAGCATTCTGCTTGTGTACTATTTGATTAGCCATTTTTTAAACACTCTTATTGAGATCTTTGTACATACTGAGCATTGCTCTAGGCCTCTACAACACACAGGTGATTTTAGAAAGAAGGCCACACTGCAGGTGGCAATTGTGCATATAATGGTCACTTTGCAAAATATGATAGTGTGTCCAGCTGGACCTGAAAGAAGCTGCACCAAAGCCCAGCAGAGGACAGGACACCAAATAGGTGTTTTGTTTGTGATTGTCAAGGAACAACTTCATGAAACCTGCATCATGAAAGACCATAGGCTTTTACCAGAAAAAGACCTGAGAATAACACTTAATTTGTGTGGGAGACAGTCTGAGTGGCTCCCCTTGAGTGCAGAACCATTGCTGCAACTTTGGTTATATCGAGACTTATTTCCTTATATTGATATGTACAGAGCTGACGATGGTATTTCCTTCTCTTTTCAATTGGCTCTAAGCATTGCAAATAAGGTTAGCGAGGTACTGGTTTGTAATCTCTAAAGCCATCAGACAGTGTCCTGCTTCCTTGCATAGTGATCTCTGTGAAATATATAAAGCACAGGGGGATGGTAGAGCCAGTGAACTCCAGGAATGTCGACTGGGTGTGAACCTCGAGAAAGAGGCTATGAGTCCCCAGGGCATAAAGTTTACATATCAGAGCTGGGCATGGTGGCACACACCTTTAATCCCAGCACTAGAGAGGCTGAGGTAGGAGGAGCATTGTGAGTTCGAAGCTGGCTTGGGCTGCAATGTGAGCAAGGCCAGCCTGAGCTACACAGTGTGACCCTGCCTCGAAAAAAATAGGGCTGGGAGTTTGGTTCAGTGGCTGAAGCGCCTGTCTGGCAGGCGCGAGGTTGTGAATTCCATCCCTGGTACTGACAAAAAAAAAAAAAAGTTTACATATCAGAAACTGAAGCAGCAACCTCCTAAAACAATTCAGTTGCTACCTTGATTGGGTTATGCAAATTGATCCCTCTGCATATCTTTATCTCTGCATTCTGCAGAGATGCTTTTTTCTCTACCCGGCCAGCCAGCTCAAGTGACTCACGTAGTTCCCACCACCCTCGCTATCACCATCCTCCAGCCACCCCCTTCTTCACAAGATAATAAATTCTGGGAGAGGTCTAGCACTAGGGCCTTTGTCCACTCATCCCCATGAGGACTGGACACAGGACCCCTTGGCTGCCCTTAGCTTTGACTATGTCTTGTCTTTACTCTCGCCATGGCTTCCATTGGAGGTGGCAGATTGGAATTAACTTGCCAGGATTCCAGTAACGTCTCAGTGGGATTATAAATATAACTTCTTGGATTGTGAGGAAAACTAGAAAAAGGATTACAGTACTTGGGTTACTGTACTTAATATTTGGGATTACAATAAGTTTGGTCTTTGTAGTTTCTCTGACAATCTAAATAATAACTTTCCAAGGACTCTTTTTTCACCATTCGGTTATATAGCTAGCTGACGGCTTTCTTGGTAGCCCTTGTCCCGGACCAGAGCCTGCAATGACCTCTCTCTCTGCTGCCATCTGCTGTTCATAAGGAGTAACTGCAAGGCACTGTGTCCTTTCAGTCCCCTGGAGCATCTTAAAAGCCTCTCGTTGAACGGCCACACGGCTCTATGAAAACCTCCTTCCTCCCATTGTTCTGGCGTTTCTATTTCCAAATGTGTATAATTAACTTGTTGCTGTTCTGTTAGAGTAACCATAAGAAATGAAAATCGGTGTAAGACTTGTTGAGAGTCTGGGAACCAGTGCAGTGCACAGGCCTTCGGCAGAGCGGGAACAGCCAGACCCGGGCCCCTTCCAGCGCGGGGGCTGGCAGACAAGAAGTACCATCCCCCCCCATAAGCGACCAGCTTATCCGGAGACACACGGGCTGTGATGATAGCTACGGAGGTGGAATGCAATTGGATGCCATGGTGCTTTGGTGTTTCACTAACATTGCAGGTCTAGGCCAGTGGTCTGATCATAGGTTCAGAGGATATCGCTAAGCAGTGTGGCATCTAGGGGGGATCTCCTTCTGAGGGTTACAGCCATTGTTGATTCCCTATGGTCTTGTTTTGAGGTCCTATGTCATTTCCATTGTTTTGTTGGGTTGAGTTTTATTCTCTTTTGCTTTGATTATGTTAAATCTGATGGCAGGAGAAGCTACTTCAAGGATAGCAAGATACATTATGGTAGCAATTTTGGATTTACTATTGGCTTGTTTTGAAGTCCTTTATCACACTCTTTGTTTTGTTTTTATTGTTTCTATTCTGTTCTGTTTGATTTTTACTATGTCCGAAGTTATCTGCAGCTATTTTGAAGACATCAAAAGGCATTATGGTAACTACTGTTGATTTCATAATGTTTTGAAGTCCTGTATCTCTTACACTGGTTTGTTTTGATTGGTTTTATTCTGTTATATACTCTTTAAAATAAAAAATAACATAAAAATAAAAAAAGAAATGAAAATCACAGACATACTATTTTCTCCCACAAACAGCATAATAAACTTCTCTAATCTCCTGGACACCCTTAGGGGCTTCCCACGGGCTCTTACGTAGGTTTTCACTCTGGCTCTGTCCTTGGGTTTACTATCTAGGACCACAGGTGTTGACAAGGTTAGATTACCTCTTTCTCAACAGTCATGGAAGGAGGGGGAGAAATTCCCCATGTAATAAATGCTTGAATAATTACCTATTACTTATACAGCAGCTCTCTAAAGTGTCAGGATTATTCGGTTTTAACTCAACTGTATTTTTAAGGGAGAAATTACTACTCAAGAATTTCAGGCTATTGCCAGGTGTGGTGGCACATGCCTGTAATTCCAGGACTCTGGAGGCTGAGGCAGGAGGATCGATGTGACTTCTAGGCCAGACTGAACTACAAAAGGAGTTCAAAACCTGAACTTCATAGTGAAATCCTATCTCAAAAAGACCAAAAATAAAAAATTAAAAAATAAAATAAAATAAGAATTTCAGGCTATTTATAAATTGTGACTTCTCAAAACTTAAAAAAAAAATTGGTTTGAGAGGATTTTCAATCACAATAACT
Source organism: Dasyprocta punctata (assembly GCA_004363535.1). Lineage (NCBI taxonomy): Eukaryota > Metazoa > Chordata > Mammalia > Rodentia > Dasyproctidae > Dasyprocta > Dasyprocta punctata. Next base: position 27,264 of record RJWM01012133.1, on the reverse strand, counting down.
CAAGAAAAGTATTCCTATTTGCCTTCCCTTTCTAAAAGGAGAGAAACCCTCAATTTGAACAGATTTACACACCCACGTGCACAGCAGCACTCTTCACAATAACCCAAAAGTGGAAGAAAGCCCGTGTCCGCAATGGGTTAGCACAATGTGAGGAATCCAGGCCGTGGGCTATCATTCAGCCTTAAAAAGAAAGGAAATTCTGGTACGTGCTGCAGCCTGAGTGAGACGGAAAGACATCATGCTGAATTAAACCAGACACAAACGGACAAGTACATGATTCCATTGATACGGGGTTCCCAGAGTAGTCAGGTTTACAGAGACAGAAAACTGAGTGGTTGTCAGAGCTATGGGCAAAGAGGACTGGGGAGCTGCTGGGTAGTGGGGCAGCTTCAGCCCAGCCTGGGAGGGTGAGCGGGTTCTGGAGAGGGGCAGCAGTGATGCGAACAAAGCTGTAGCTCACCTTAAATGGTCAGCGTTATGGTTGATACATTGTGTCAACTTGAGAAGTTTAGAAGCTTAACTGAGAGACTCAGCTGGGAGCCAGGGTTCTTACTGTGTAAACATCCTCATCCTATACAAAGGAGGGCAAGGAGATTTTGTGAGTGCTACACCTGGCGGGGGGCTATGTACAATGTAAGGGAGGAGAAGAGGTTTGTTTTTGCCCCCTTTTTGCTCTGGTTTCTTTTGCTCGGCTGCTGCCTTGAAGTGTTGTCCCTGTGCCATGCCACCCTGCCTTGGAGGCAGCTGATTATGGACTGAAACCTCCGGAAACTGTAAGCTAAATTAACCTTTCCTTCCCTAACTTTGGGTGTCAGGTGTTTTGTCTCAGCAACCAGGGAAAAGTAACCAAGACAGTCAGTCTGGTGAAGCTCAGGGTGTGCATATTTGTACCAGTTTTTTTAAATGGAGGAAAAGATCTCTTTTCTTAACACAAGAGACAGTAGGTGGTCTGCATTGGAAGATGCTATGATTATAAGCATGTTAAGATGTGTTGTGAACCCCGACACAAATCAAATACTGTTAACATTTCTATCTTGTTTTATTAGCACTACAATGCACCAAAATAAATTCTGAAGCCATAAACATTAAGAGGACAAGTCTGAGCCCAGAGCTGAGCCTTACCCTGCCTCATTCACGTCTGGCCAAATTATCTAAGGAAGGAGTACCAGAAAATTACCACTCAGATCCACACGACCTGCCAGGAACAGCCTTTCTTACTCTCAGAAATACTGATAGTACTCTGGATGGCCCACAGTAGGCAGATATGCTTAATGTAAGTTATTCTTAGGAAAGGCAATAGAAATGCGAGCTTCCTCCCATGGTAAGCTCTTTAAAATTCATTATTTCTCTAAGCCCCTGTATTGTTCAGCCTCCATCAACTTATTTCCAAAACTGATATGAATTTTTATTTATTTCAGTGATCTTCTTTAGGAGTTTTCATTTCCATCAAAAAAGAAATCGAAGTTTTAGTAATAATCATGTCCTCTATAGGCAAAAGCTCATGAGAGACTGGAAGCGTCTGCTCTCAGTAGCCAACAAACTTCAGCCGTGTGAATGGGAAAACACGGGAGGCTGGGGGTGAACGGCCTTGGTGGGGAAACCCTGGCCTGACACACAAAAGCCCTGGCTTTGATCCCCAGCTCCTCAAGGAAAACATTTAAGTCACAAAAAGGGGATTTTTTTCATGGAGATTTTTCACCCTCGCGATTTCTTGACTACCTGTGTATTTCAAAAAATGTGTTCCCATGCCACAGCTTGTGTGGCTTTCAGATTTCCCCGGTGAGGACTCTGAAGGGCAGCACAAAGGTAAAGAAATGAAGACAAGACACAGAGAGCTGAGGTCAGGTGGACCCCTCTCCAGATGGGAGGAAAGGAGCTGCTCAGCCACCCCAGCATGTTACACATTCGGCAGGCTGGTGTCACGTGACCGCCTCTGTCCAGCAGCCCGCCTGCGTGGTGGCCTGAGGGCTTGGTGATCTCTGGACTGGAGCAGCACGTTCCCAGGGCTCGCCTGGGACACGCTTTGTCCTCAGGATGGCCTCATTCCAGCTCTGCACCTGCGACCAGAGCTCCAGCTTCCGCCTCTCCCCACGTCTCCCCCTTTTCTGTTTTGCAGTTGCAACTGATGGGTGGTCAGTTGAAGTTGGAGGAGCTGTGTTTAGAGGAGTCTACATAAGACCTTCTCATTCTTCAACCCTTTCCATTCTGAGCGAACTTACTCTTAGGCTAGAGATTTTCAGTCCAAGGATTCTAAGTCCCTGCATTCAGCAGTTTCATCCCATACAGCCCATTAGTCCATAACAGTGGTCAATTACCAGTGTAGCTGGAGATTGTCAGAAGGTGTTAGTGATTTGAGTTTCTTTTATAGCTAGCATTTTACTATGGCATTGTTTTATACCTCTTGCAGTTATACTTTTCTGCACGGAGTTCAAGACCAATTTAAACTAAAACCTGTATTAATTGCAATTAATCTGTTACTATCTATCAAGGTCAGTTAAGTCTCCTCATGATTTACCTTGGAACCACGTACAGCACCTCTTAGTTCTCCTGTCAGTGTCAGCCATCTGGATGAATCACAGACATCGCTTGACTAAGTTGCTTTCTGTGAAAGCTTGGGAGACTTTTTTCCTCTTAGTGACTCTCTTAGGTACACTATACACCGTTGATCACTTTCCTCTGTGGTCTCACAATCTCCTTGGTCAGAAGACTGGTGATTTACTGAGTAATAAGATGTCGCAGCAGAGGTTTTCTTATGTCCTGGGTCCTCACTGACTCCGTAGAGCTGGGGCCAAAATATTGGCTATCGTCCTAGCCCATCTGTCTTTCTAGTTTATGCTCTCTAAACTCATTGCTGAACACCTAGGAGAAGATTAATGATATTACAGTGTAACAGAGGCAGTGTCTTGCTTACTTTTCTCTAGTTGCTGAGACAAAATACCCAACACCTAAAATTAAAGAAGGAAAGGTTTATTTAGCTCACAGTTTGTGGAGGTTTCAGTCCATAATCATCTGGCTCCAAGACAGAGCAGCATGGCACTGGGGCAGCACTTCAAGGAAGCAGGCAGCAAAATGAACAAGAGTAAAAAAAGAGGAGAACAAGCCTCTTTTTCTCCCTTATATTGTACACAGTCCCCCCTCCCCAGGGCAGGTGTAGCACTCATACCACCTCTGTGCCCTCCTCTTGCACAGGCTGAGGGTATTTAGGAAGTAAGGATCCTGGCTCCCTGCTAAGTCCTTTAGCTAAACTTCTAACCTTCTCAAGTTGACCCAGTGTATCACCCATAACAATCCGCCCCTTGAAATTTGGCAACCAGACACATTTCTTTACACAGGTTTCCAGATACGAAACATGCCTATTCTTACCACTTTAAAAGTTGAACATTATAACACAAGTTTAACAATTCTTAAGAACCAGTATAGTCTGCCAACATTATATTACAATAGAACCATAACATTTCACCCTTGGTCCCCCAAAGACTCATGTATATCTCTGTATATAAAAGGTATTTAGTCCACTTATAAAAGTTGCCAAAATCCAAGCCATTTCAGCACTGCTGAAAAGTCCAAGTCCCAAATCTCCTCTGAGATTTAAGGCAACTCTTAACTGCAAGCCCCTGTATAAATGAAAACAAAGTTAAACACTTACAACATGCAATGGCACAAGATAAACATTCCTATTCCAGAAGTTACAAATGGAAATACAAAGGAATGGGACCAAAGCAAGTCCAAAATCCAGCAGGACAAACATTAGGGCCTGTAGCTCCATGTGCACATTTGAGGCAAACTGGCAAACTGTGAGCTCCAAATGGCTTGGGTGACTCCACCACCGTGGCACTTCTGGTGGTTACAGATCCTATGACTCTTCTCTTGGGCTGGCTTTGCTCCCTCCTTGCAGGTTTCCTTACACAATCCATGCTCCTGGCTTTCCCAAACTTCTGGGGTCTCCTTTGCACTTTTGGCTTTACACTCACAGTTTCACACGTTGCCCTTCCAGGGGCACACCGCCTGGCCTCCAAGGACTTCTGAAATCAGGGCAGAAGCCTTTTTAACCTCAGAACTCTTATATTTTGTACGCACCTAAAACCAGTGCTGTGTGGATGACACCGAGGCCTACTGCCAGCCAGAGCAGTAACCAGGGTTTTTCTCTCTGGCTATAGGGGTTGAGTGCCTGGATCACTGCACACCCTGAATCCAATTCTGAGGAATAAATTTTTTATGCCATCACCATTCTGGAACATAGTGCTCTGTGGCTTTCTCCTCAAAGCAAAGTCTTTCAATTTTGCAGTTTTGAGGCTGCAAATGTTCAAGACTTACTGTTTTTTGTGATGCCTTTAGGCCATCTTTTCTAGTCTCCCGTTCCTTCTCAGCAGTCAAGATTTCCTCAGCGCTATCTTTGCAGTCCACAGCTTTACTGGCACTTCTTCTCTGGCCAAACTCACATTTTAAATCATCTTGTTGGGTTCTTTATTCTTGGTTCTCAACATAGATCTGACTAAAAGCCACCAACAATAGCCATGACACTGCCTCCATGTTAGACTGCCTTGAAATTTCTTTCTGACAGATTAATTAGTCCACCACCCTTAATCTTAGTCTCAGGCAAAGTGTCTGTACATGAGCAAAATACAGACAAACCTTTTGCCAAGCCATAACATACATCATCTGGAGTCCAACACCCAATGCAGTCCTTCTTCCCAGCAGAAACTTCCCAATCCTGGTCTTTACTGGTTTTTTTGGTCTTCTGAGCTCTGACTAGAATCTCCCATACAGGATGGCCTAAGATGTTCCAGGAATACTCTTTCAGGCAACCTCTTTGAGCCTTTCCAAACTCTTCCCACAAGTCATTTCCAAAGGTTCTGAAACACATGGTCAGGTATAGTCAGAGCAATGACCCCTCTCCTGGTAGCAAAGTCTGTTTTGGCTACTTTTCTCTCATTGCTGAGAAAAAATACCCAATGCCTGAAATGAAGGAAAGAAAGGTTTATTTAGCTCACATTTTGTGGAGGTCTCAGTCCATAATTAGCTGGTTTCAAGGCAGGGTGGTGTGGCACTGGGGCAACAGTACAAGGCAGCAGCCAGCAAAAGCAGCCAGAGCAAAAAAGGGGAAGTACAAGCCTGCTCTCCCCGCTAATATTGTAAGCAGGACACCTCCCCCCACCCGGGGCAGGTGTAGTGCTCACACCACTTCTGTGCCCACCTCTTGCACAGGCTGAGGATATACACAAAGTAAGAGCCAGGTGTGGTGGTGCACGCCTTTAATCCCAGCGCTCGGGAGGCTGAGGTGGGTGGAGCGTTGTGAGTTCGAGGCCGGCTTGGGCTACAACATGAGTGCAAGGCCGGCCTGAGCTACATAGTGCGACCCTGCCTCAAAAAACCAGGGCCGGGAGTTTGGCTCAGCGGCTTAAGCGCCTGTCTGGCAGACGTGAGGTTGTGAGTTCAATCCCTGGTCAATTAATCTGTTGCTTAAACACTCAAAGCTGAACTACACAGCCTAGAATCTAAAAACTGGATAAGAATCTTTAGCCTATCAGACAAAAAATAAAATAAAATTTTTTAAAATTTAAAAAAAAAAAACACCTGCCTTTAATCCCAGCACTCAGGAGACTGAGGTAGGAGGAGTGTTGTGAGTTCAAGGCCCGCTTGGGCTACAACATGAGCGCAAGGCCAGCCTGAGCTACATAGTGTGACCTTACCTCAAAAAACTAGGGCTGGGAGTTTGGCTCAGTGGCTTAAGTGCCTGCCTGGCAGGTGCAAACTTGTGAGTTCAATCCCCAGTACAAAAAAAAAAATAGCATTTTTAGTTAGTCATCTCTATCTAGTACATAAGAACCTTTTACGTAACTTGCTGACCTTTAATGGGATGTACGTTTCATAAGATTTTGTTAAAGAAAGATATGTGAATCTGAAAGAAAAGTTTATCCCCACTAATAATTCCTGTTTTACATTTTAGAAGACCTGTACATCCGGAGGCATGAATACATTTAATATACCATGAGGTTAATAATCAATTGTCAGCCATATGGAAACCTTTGTACCAGAGTTTCTTTAAATCAAAAATCTTATTGTCTAGAAAATGTAATTTTTTTATGATAACTAATGTGAACTTATCACAATAATATATGTTTAATAACATTCATTGGGGCTATGGCAATCACTGAGGCTTCCTATTAATGAGCAAGGACTGGATAATTATTCAGGCAGCTGCTACTTTATTCACCAAAGAGAGACTTGAACAATAATTCTACAAGCCTGAAAGGTCCCCTTAGTTACTTTAACAAATTTCTGATGACCTCTGAGAAAACTCATTTTGATATTATTTTGACCAACTGGAAATCCATGTGGAAGCATGCTTTTCAAATCTATAAACCAAATTAAATTTTGAACAAATGATCCAAAAATGTAAAAGAAAAACAGAAAAGAGTAAAAATTGGGGAGCTCAAACAAAAAACAGTTGTTCATAGATATGACAAACAGACAAAGAAACAAGCTCACAGCTTAATAGATTGGACAAATAGACAAACATCTTACAAAATCAGAGTGCACTGAAATATATTTTTGACTAAATTGAATTATAATAACTTTTTATAATTTTAGAAGTTTGTAATTATAAATAGACTAGTCAGAATTATTTGTAGGTTGATTAGCAGGGATCTCTTATAAGAATTTGGAAAGAATAAAATCCTTATGATTAATATATAATTTTTGTATCTTATTTTTTCTTAAGAATACTGGTAACTAGCCAGGCGTGGTGGTGCACGTCTTTAATCCCAGCACTCGGGAGGCTGAGGTAGGCGGAGCGTTGTGAGTTCGAGGCCAGCTTGGGCTACAACGCGAGCGCAAGGCCGGCCTGAGCTACATAGTGCGACCCTGCCTCAAAAAATCCAGGGCTGGGAGTTAGGCTCAGTGCCTTAAGCGCCTGCCCTGGCAGGCGCGAGGTTGTGAGTTCAATCCCCGGTGCTGCAAAAAAAAAAAAAAAAGAATACTGGTAACTTTTGTGTCCCCTTCTTTCATGTAACTTTCTACTCAATTATCTTCATGCACTCTATCACTTATTCAGACCTTTGATTCCCATTTTTGGTTATCATCTCCTGAGCACCCTGAGCCAATTCCTTCAATTGTCCCCGGGTCGGGTCTATAGCCCCATCCTTGTCTATCAGTTGTGGTGCAGTCCCCCAGGCATCACTGTCAGCACTGAGCATCAGTTTCTTGAAAGGTGGAATCAACTCCTTCCCCAGGTCTGGATCCACGATACAGCCAGACTGCATGCTCTGGCACACAGACAGGCTGTTCAGTGTTCTCTGAAAGACACAAGCACACCCTCAACCCCTAGTGAGTAGGGGGCTGGGTCCCTTTCGTTGTCCAGTATGAAGATCTTTCCAAAGGATCTTTCCAAAGGATCTTTCCTTTTACCTGATTGAATGGTGTTTCTGCTGCTGTAGTCCCATCCTTAGTAGGATATAAAAAGTTAATAGTATTTACTGCCCAGTGAAGGTGTACTATGAAGTGTGAATTTTTGGTAGGGAAGGATTTCCCCTTTTGTTTTTGTAATTTAATTCTGAGTGTATGGTGAGTATGCTCAACAATTCCTTGACCTTGAGGGTTATAAAGAATTTTCATGGTAAGGGATATATGAAAAGTTGTACAAAACATTTAGAAGGCAGCACTTGTACGGGTTGGGCCTTTGTCAGTCTTAAGTACAGAAGAAAAATCCGTATTCTGTATTAAAGCTCCCGCAGCTCCTGCTGGCCACCAGGGCTCTGTCTCCAGTGCCCCACACCCAGGGTTTCCCCAGCCACTGCCTCTGCAGCCATGGCTGCCATTTTTTTCTATTTTACAGAAAGCTGTTGCAGCTCCCATGGCCCGAGCTGACTGCAGCATGAGTGCCATGGCATGCAGGGGTGGGCTGGCAGTTTAAAAGCTTGGTGGGCCAGTGGAAGTCACACCACAGTACACAGGAGGCAGGGCCTGCTGGGCTTTTGTCCCCTCTGCTCACCCATCATGGCCTGCAGCAGCTTGTAAGCATCACACCCACATCCACATCCACACTTTGGACAGATAGTAGAAGGTTTTGTTGGAGGGACAGATAATGGCTGTTCTGCCTGTACAGGTTCAGCAGAGAAATTTTGGGCAAAATGTCCCTCACTCCCACAGCTAAAACAAGTAACCTCATTCTTTCCTTTTCCTCTCGGTTGTGAATGAGTAACCTGAGTGATAGCTGCTGCCAGGGCAGCCCCCTGTACATAGGAGGGGCCAATATCTGCACAAATAGGAATCATCTCAAACACCATCACCCATTTTTTGTGGGCTCTTAAATCTTCTTTACACCATTTATTTGCATTTTCAAAGGCCAATTGTTGAACAATTAGCTTGCTAGTCTCTGTCACTTCTGGTCTTCCCACAAGCCTGCAATAAGCATGCTACAAAATCTTGGAAAGTTCATCAGAACCCTGACAAATGGAGTCAAATCAAGGAATGTCTCACCCTTTGAAGGAAGTTCCCTCCAAGCCCTTGTGACAGATATTTTAATTTGTTCATGTGCTTGCAATTCAAAAGTAAGTTGATTATTTGTGGCAGCAAAGGCACTTTCTCTGGTTAACATGTCTTTTGTAATGGGTGTATCCTGAGCAGCATTGCAGTAGCCTGATCCACACACAATTCAAAAAAATTTCCTTTCCACAGTAAATAATCCCCTGGATTTAAACAAGCTTTACCTACTTTCCAATCATTTGGGACCATAATCTGTTGTCCTAGGATCTCTATTAAGCCCAAGGTAAAAGGGGTCATAGGGCTATAGGTAGTGGTGACCTGTTTTAGTTCTTTTAAGGTTTTAAAGGGTACAGCTTTGTGAAGACATATAATTTCAGTAAGGTGCTATTTCATTTCCAGGTATTTATTCTTGTGGTTTCCTTGGCATGGATTTCCAATTGCACTGCATTGTGGTCTGATAGAATGCATGAGATAACTCCAATTTCTTTGCATTTACTTAAGCATGTCCTGTGAGCCTGTATATGGTCTATTTTGGAGAATGTCCTGTGTGTAGCTGAGAAGAATGTGATTCTGATGTTGTGAGGTGGAACGCTCTATGGACATCTACTAAGTCCACTGTATTTTCTGTGACCCTTAGTTAATCTCAGTCATGGGATACCAAGACCAACAGCTGTTTAGAACAATTATGTCAATTTTGGCTATAGTGGTACCAATAGCATCAAACACAGCCTCGAAAACAACAAACTGATCTAACCCTTAATTTGCAACTTCAACTGTATGAACTAGAGTTGTGATTATACAACAAAATAAAACAAACCAGATGATTGTACACAATATAAAGTCTGTAATGTGTCAATTTTGCCCTTGGGGTTAAAATTTTAAATGGATTAAGGAAGCTGGGCATGGTGGCGCATGCCTTTAATCCCAGCACTTGGGAGACTGAGGTAGGTGGAGCTTTGTGAGTTTGAGGCTGGCTTAGGCTACAATGTGAACAAGCCTGGCCTGAACTACATAGTGCAACCCTGCCTTGAAAAAAATAGGGACGGGAGTTTGGTTCAGTGGCTTCAGCACCTGCTTGGCAGGCACAAGGTTGTGAGTTTGATCCCCGGTACCGACAAAAAAGTAAAATAAAATAAAATGGATTGAGGAGAAAACAGAGAAGTGGAAGAAGAGAAAGAGATTACAAGTAAGGTTGAAGGACAAGGGGTGATCATGCCGATTTGGGGAAACTGGTGCAGAAGGCTGAAGGAAAAGAGAGAGGGAAGAGACAAAAAGAACAGAACAGAACCACACCCACAAAGAAGTTAGGAATCACTTTCATACTCATATAAAACAATGAAGAGAGAGAGAAAAAAGAAAAAAAATGTCCACTTCCAGGATTCTCTCTGGTTTCACTAGTAGACAAGCTGTGGAGACAGAGTCCAAATCATGCCAATCTATCCCAGCAAGCCAGCAATTGCTTTTTGGTGGGGTGGTGGGTAATCTCAGCAGGCCTGAGATTATCAGGCCTCATTGGGTTTCCTGCAGTCCAAGCAATTTCCATGGGCCTGAGCCCAGCTGGGACCTGTTAGATGAAGCTGGCAGCAGTTCTGGGTTCTGAGCTCAGCTGGCCCAGCTCCAAAATGGCTCCCAGCAAACTGCTCTCTCCACACGGGAGGACTGAGTCCTCTGCACTCACCACCAGCCAGTGCAGTCCTCCACATCCACTGCTGCCCCCCACTGCTGTGTCTCTCTGCAGAGGCCCCCAGGTCACCAGCCCTCACTATCTCTGTGACTGTGCATCACCAGGTTCAAACCTGCTGTGCAGTGAGTTGGGACTTGATTTTAAATTAGTGCTCCAAATCAAGTCCTTTTGGTCATCTCAACAAGCTTACAACCATTAAGACACTCTCTAATCCAAATTCATAGAAAGAAAGTAAATACAGGAATGAAGAATACAACAAGCATTTCTATATAAATCTGTGGTTCTTGAGAGCCTGTTTGTGCCATGATTTACACCTGATATGGGCTCAGTATTGATGATATTAATGGGATCAATATTGAGGATATTGTGTTGGTTACTTTTCTCTCACTGCTGGGACAAAATACCCAACACCCAAAATTCAGGGAGGAAAAGTTTATTTAGCTCACAGTTTGTGGAGGTCTCAGTCCATAATCAGCTGGCTCCAAGGCAGGGTTGCTCATGGCACTGAGGCAACAGTTCATGGTGGTGGAAGACAGAAAAAGCAATAGAAGAAGGGGGAGGAGTATTATATGCAGGCTACCCAACCTAGGCTGGGGCAGCGCTCACACCCATAATCCCAGCATTGGACCATGAATTGATCACAAAATCTAGAAGCCCACCCCCATGACTGCATGAGATTTCGGGGGGATTTCCAGACACAAGCCTTGACAGATGTCAATACACTTCTGGGTTCAATATTAATGATATCAATGGACTCAATACTGAGGATATCAATACACCTCCCTCCCTTTCGTGACACACTAAAGGTGTCCTCACCTACTAAATGATGAATTTACTCACGTCCAAGACCCTGTGCAGGCGCCATTCTGCCACAGCCCGCGGGGCTCTGCCAGGGGTGAGGCCCATGAAGGGCCGCGAGAGGCGAAGAAATGAAGACAAGACACAGAAACCTGAGATCAGGCGGAGCCCTCTCCCTGGATGGGAGGAAAGGAGCTGCCCGACTGCTGCAGCGCATTCATTTATATGTTTGGCAGGTTGGTGGCACGTGACACCCTCTGCTGAGCAGCCTGCCTGCACGGTGGTCTAGGGCTTGTTGCTCTCGGGCTGGAGCAGTGTGTCCACGTGGCTTGCCTTGCATGCTCTTTTCTCAGGACCAGCCTTGCTGAAGCCCCACACAAGTGATCAGATCTTCAGCTTCACTCGTCCCCCACTCCCACACTCTAATGTGTGGCCAACAGTCTTCATGGCAAACACAAATGGACACCTTTTGTCACTAGAATTCTTCTTCCTCCTCCTCTTCTTCTTCCTCTTCCTCTTTTTCCCCTTCCCCTGCCTCATCCCCTCCTCCTGCTCCCCTGATTTTCTCCTGGCTCATTCTGCATTCTGAAGGGGAACACAATTATAGTAATGAACCCATCTTTTTTTTATTTTAAAGATAGTAAAATCCAGCAAAACAAAACAAAACAAAGTCGATCAAAACAAAGCATTAGAATTGGTACAGAACTTCAAAGCAGGATACTAGGAAATCAATAGCTACTATAGTATATCTTGTTATCTTCACAATAGTTGTCTATTCCATCAGGTATAGTAAAATCAAACCATAAATGAAACAGAATAAAACCAAGCAAAACAGAATATTGAATAAAGCAAAACAATTAATCAGAATAAAGCAAAACAGTGAGAACAATATTGGATTTCAAAGACAAGATAGAAGGAAATCCCCCATATTTGCTACGTTGCACACTGCCATCTTCCCAAGAGATGCTCAGACTGCCGGCCCCAGGCCTGCAAAATCAACCAAACAATACAAGCATTTAGTTGCTTTATGTACCTTAGTTGCTTTCAACTTAGCCGGTCCGCTGAACCAGCAGGTTGCTTACATGAAGGGGGCGGGGAGTGTTGATTCCCAGTCTGCACACCAGTAGGCTCACAGGAGGCACTGACTTTTCTCTTCCTGAAACTCCTTGCTCTGCTTACCAGGAAGGCTGGCTAGTTGTCTTCTGGTTGGATCCTCCCTGACCCAGCATGGTGGGTTCTCGGGAGGCAGTGATCTTTCTCTTCCTAAAGTCCATGCCACTCATGCTGCTGACCAGGAAGACTGGCTAGTTGTCTTCCTAATGAACCCATCTTATGGGTGAATTATGTATTCTTCTCCAAAAAACTGAAAACTAAGAGTGACAAATGTCAGTACATTGACTCTCTGAGTTACTTATGTGTTGATAATTTAGTAATATGACCATCTCATTCATCCAGAGAACTACACAGGAAAATCTAGAAAATTTATGAGAAAACTCAGTTGAATCCAAGGACGAACTAACTGAAAGAACACTAAATAATTCCAGACTCACAAAGTCAAACTATCAAGGCTCTGAAGGAGTCCTACACCCTAGAATGCAGGCCTGGGCTCTAGAATTTTCCAAAAGGAAATGAGAGCAAGAAAAGGTCAGTGTGGTCACACACTAGAGCTCCGAGCCAGCCAGGTGAGCAGGGAGGCTCGTGGTGGACGAGGGGGACTCCTGGGTGCTTCTCAGCAGAAAGCCACACGTCGAGAGAGGCTCCAGAAGGACGAATTTACTGAAAGACAGCTGCCTGCCAAGTGGGACTGAAGGAAGACAGGGCCATTATGTACTGGAACTGGCAGATAAAGAAATATGTAACCAAGCTAATTTGGTGACATAAAAGAGAAATGCATGTTAAATAATGTTTTCATAATAGTTGCAATTTGGCAAAAGATCAATCGCAGAGGGTGAGAGAGACAGAGAGAGACAGAGAGAACCAATGTGACTAAGTTTTCGTGCCTGGGCTGTGAGAAATGGAAACAAGAAAGTCGGCAGGACATCTGTGCCATAGTCTGACTCGAAACAAGTTGAGAATGAGGCATGAGCAAGGCGGGGAAGCAGCTCCGAGAAAGGCCTGACTGACACAGGACAGTGAGGGAAGCCTGGGTACGGCTCAGCCTCAGATGCCTGCCTAACACATGTGTGGCAGTGGGTTCCACTCAAACACCACACACACACACACACACACACACACACACACACGTGCACACACGCACACACATGCAGCACTAGAAGCAGTCACACAGGCAGATTATAATGGCTGAGGTCACAATAGGAGGCATGACCTTTTTTTTTTTTTTTTTTTTTTTGGTGGCACCGGGGATTGAACTCACAACCTCGCGCCTGCCAGGGCAGGCGCTTAAGGCACTGAGCCAAACTCTCGACCCTGGTTTTTTGAGGCAGGGTCGCATTATGTAGCTCAGGCCAGCCTTGCGCTCGAGTTGTAACCCAAGCCGGCCTCGAACTCACAACGCTCCGCCTACCTCAGCCTCCTGAGTGCTGGGATTAAAGGCGTGCGCCACCACGCCTGGCTAGGAGGCATGATCTTGAAGGAAGGGAGAAGGAGGAAGAGCAGCGGAGCCCACAAGGCCTGTGTTCCTACTGTGGGGGGACCAGGACCAGAGAAGGGCTCAGAGGGCCAGAGCAGAATGGCCTGCTTCCCTAGGAGTCGGAAAAGGCCACTGAGGTCCTGTGGAGCAGAGCCTGGGGCCGGCCGGGGGCGCCCGGCTTGCTGGGAGGTGTGGGGAATAGTGACAGAGGTGTGGGACCATCTGCAGGAGGCAGGGCCGGGTCCCTCACTGGGCTGCTGCTGTGGGTGGCGGCAGCCCCGTCCTGTGGGAAGCTCTAGAAGCAGCAGAGCCCAGCCGCAAGGCCTGGATCCAGGCACATTCACCCACACTCGCCCATCATTGGTTAAGCCCAGTGAGGGGTGGACAGTCATTCCCGGACAGGAACGGCCCATGGTGCTCAAAGGCAAAGCCCGACAACAGGCAGGTGTGCGGGACAGTCTGACCTGTGAGCTGTCCAGGATGTCGTGGGCAGTTCAGGCAGCACCTGCCAGGAAAGGAATGAAGCCAGCGGTGAGGCTGGGGGAGGCCTGCAGGGCACGGGGTAGGGAGGTGTCAGGAAGGGAAGGCGTGGGTGGTGACGCCATGCTCAGCACATCTAATCACCAGGGAACTCCAAATTAAAAGCGTAGTGAGAAAGCACCTCACACCTGCTAGAATGGTACTATCGAAAAGACCAAGGACGAGCTGAGGAGGATGAGGAGGATAAGGAGAACCGGCACCCTTGCGTGCTGTCGATGAGAATGTAAGTGAGTGCAGTGTGGAAGGTCCTCCAAGCATTAAAACCAGAACCACAGCAATCCCACTCCTGGGTACACACCCAGAGGTAATAAAATAGTATCTCAAAGAGATGTCCCACCACCCTGTTTATTGCACCATTATTTGCAACAACCAGGATATGCAATCAACCTGCTGCCGTCAGCGGGTGAGGGGATGAAGAAAGGTGTGGGGTAGATGCCCAAGTGATGCTACCCAGCCTTAAATGGAAAAGAGCTGTGCACACTCCTTCCAGTCTTAGGTTTCAGTTAAGATAAATTTTATTTCAATTTTCAAGCAATTAATTTTTAAAAAGGGAAATCCTGCCATTTGTGACACCCTGGATGAATTGAGAACACTATGTTAAACGAAATAAACTGGACACAGAGAGATGAATGGTCTCACTTCTGTGTGGTATGTTTAAAAAGTTGATTGCGTGTCAGCGGAGAGAACAATAGTGGGTCGCAGAGGCTGGAGGCGGGAGCAATGCCAGTGAAGCAGGACAGAGGCTCTGGCGCCCTGCTGTGGCCGGGTGGCCGGGGCTGTGGCACGGGGTGGCGCACTGGCCTCGTGTGACCAAAGCCCTTTCCACAACCTCCAGCACCACAGAAACAAACCAACCCACCAACCACACCATGCTGGGTCATATCTTTCGTCTTTCACAATAGCTAGCAGAAAGGAAATAATAACTGAGATGATAGAAAGGCAGATTACCCTGTACCCCATAAATATGTACAGTTATCCTGTCAATGAAAAATAAAACCGTTTAAAAAGGGAAGTTTGGCCAGGCATGGTAGTGTGCACGCCTGTAATCCCAGCAGTTGGGAGCCCCGGGCAGGAGGATCGTTGCAAGTTCAAGACCAGCCAGGACTACAAAGTGAGCTCAAGGCCAGCCTGAACTACATAGCAGGACCCTGTCTCAAAAAGATAAAAAAGAAAGAGAGAGAGAGAGAGAGAGAGAGGTTTGGAGAAGAAAGGGTCAGGGGCAAAGGCCAGCGTGAGGCAGGGTGAGGCACACACTGTCGCTCCCAGAGCTGCCTGCGTGCGCCCCATAACTGTGGTTCCCAGCCGCACGCTCGCTGCCAAGGGACATGGCTGTGCTGGTTATGCCCCGCACTCTCCCTCTGTGTCACCCTCCATGCGAGCTGGGGTGCGCTGTCCTGCCAGGCAATGTTGAGCTTTTCCTCACCGAGGCGTCCGTGCACCCGGGGGACGTCTGTTTCTCCCCAGCGACTCCTGCATGGCCTGCAGTTCTCTGGGACAGGTCCTGTTTCCAGCCATGAGCATGCAGGGCACCACACGGCTGCCTCTGAAGAAGGGTGCCCCAGGGGAAACCGGGAACCTGCACGACCCAGAGGGGGTCCCCATGCCTCCCTCCTCAGGTGCTCGGGGCCAGGGGAGCCTGTCGTCTCTGCATGACCTCTGAGCTGCAACCCTGGGAGTTTCCCAGAGGACTGTCAGGTCCTGATCAGAACCAAAACGAGATCACAGGAACACCAGTCGTGGCAGCAGCCTGGAACACAACTCTGACGGAGGCAGCCACCTACCCAGACCAGCCCGAGGCTGGAACGGGCTTTTCCTGCCTCTGCCCTGCATTTCTGTGTGTGGCCCAAACCCCTAGCCACCGCTGTGCAGCACTGACTCTGTCCACCCTGACTTTCTCAGCTGGCAAGGCCCGGGGAGAGGGCGTCGGGGCCAGGACAAGGCTCCGTCACACTCAGCGCATCTCTGAGCGCCCCCGTCAACCCGAAGACAGGGAAGGCCCTGGCACTGGACAACAGCTTCACTCCTCCGGGTGACTCCCTGGTGCCGGGCCGTGACTGGCTTTTCTCATCAAACATTCAAGCAGTAATAAGATGGGGTTGTTTCCACTGATGCCTCTTCTCCACAGGACTCGGGGGACCCCTTGTTACTTGCATGACCCTTTCTGCTCACCCCACCACCTCCCTTAAAGGCCTCTCCTTCCTCCCTGGGACGGGAGCCTCACCCACTGGCCAGGCCTCAGGTATGCCGAAGCTCTTCAGAATGTCGTGAGGGAGCGGCACCGGGGATTGAACTCACAACCTTGCACCTGCTAGACAGGTGCTTAAGCCACGGAGCCAAACTCCTGGCCCTGGTTTTTTGAGGCAGGGTCGCACTATGTAGTTCAGGCCGGCCTTGCGCTTACGTTGTAGCCCAAGTCGGCCTCGAACTCACAACGCTCCTCCTACCTCAGCCTCCCGAGTGCTGGGATTAAAGGCGTGTGCCACCACGCCCAGTGCTGTTGTGCTTCTTTAGAGACCCAAAGCATGTTTGATCTTAGGAACAGAAAAAAAAAGCGCTGAAAAACACTTCTGCCACTCTTCCCAGCAGGAGAGCGCCTTCCAGAGGATGGACGGGTGGATCCCGGACACAGCAACCCAGCAAGCACGGCTTTGGGCTCCGCGTCCTTCCCGAAATTGGCAGTGTGAGCTAATCAGAGGGTGTGTGGACAGCTGGGCGGGGCAGGGATGAAAGGCTCCCAGCAAGCTGTCATTAGCTGGAGCAGGCCGGACCTCCCAGACCGGAGAGGGAGCCGTCCGCGGGCCTGGGGAGACCCCGTCACCTGCCTCGTAGCCTATCTAAGCTGCGTGAGCTGCTTCCCAACTTTTGCACAGCCTCATTATCTCCATATTCACACCTACGACACCCCTGTGAGTCTGGGGATCATTCCAGGGTGCAGATAAAGAAACCGAGTTCAGGGGGACTTTTTTGCCCCAGGTAATGCCACGTATAATAACACGACTCATAATAACAGCCAACGCTTGCATCATTCTTGAGTGCTCAGACCGATTCTGAGACACCAAGGGGAATGTGCTCGTTAGAGTACTGACACGCAGTGCCGGCCTCACTGGGTCCAGCTGCCCCTCGTCTTGGTCGATGTTTAGGGAGCCGTCTTCCCCTCATCGCTATGCTTCAAAGAACCAGAGGAGCTGAGCGTGGTGGCTGCGGCCCCCCGCACAGCCCAGCTGGAACCTTCAGGCGGAGGCCGAAGCGGGATCACGGGTCGGAGCCCAGCTTGGGCAGCTGGGTAACGCAAGCAGACCGTCTCAAAATAAAAAGTAAAAACCGTGTGAGGGCTTGTCCAGAGGAAGACAGCACGCAAGTGGGCAAGACCGGGTTTAGAAGACCATAGCCTCGATATTTTGTATAATTCAACTTGTAATTTGGTTTTATAATTCAATTTCCATGTATGCCCAAGAAAGGTTTTATGTAACTACTAATTCATTTTAAACTTTCCTAGTACTTTAACAAGTGGCCCTCAATCTAGGTGCAGTCCCTGCTTTCAAAATGGTTTCGGGGGCAGAACGTAGCTCTGTGGTGTAGTGCTTGCCCGGATTTGCTGGAGGCTCTGGGTTCCACCCACAGCACCACCAAAAATAAAAAGTAAAATGCAGTAAAACAGTAGACTGGCTTCTTAACCTGAAGTTCGTCGTGGAAGGAAGTATGCTAGCATTCGGAATGGGGTAAAATCCAAAGCCCACACTGCAGAGTCAGGCCTGAATCTGAAATCCTGGGGCCAAGACAAACAGGGGCAGATGACCCCGCGCTGGCCTGCGCGCCTTCGCTTCCTCCGCAGCAGAAGCCCGAGGCGCGGGGCGCAGGACGCACCAGCGGCCCCCACCACGGCGGCCCACTCCAGGTCTCCCTCCGCCGAGCGGCTCCGGTGAGTCAGCTTTGCGCACGAAGCCGTGGGTGCCGTGGGCGGGGGTGCTGTGCGACTCAGGCCTTGACTTCACTCCGAGCCCTGCCGAGCTCGGGTCGGGACAGGTTTGTGACGGGCAGAGGGCCTCATCTTCGACAGCCACTTACGAGGGAAGAGCGCGTGGCAGGCCGGGGCCAGGCTGCGGCCGCGGGGTCTGGGGGAGGGGAGAGCGTGGGATCCAGAGGCTCCGGCCTGGGGAGCGGCCGTCCCGTCCCTCCCCGTTCCACCCAACACCCACGAGGACTTCCCAAGCACCGCGTGGTTCCCCTCCTCGGAGAGCAGAGGACGCAGGCCGCCTCCGGCAAAGCTGACATTCAGCCGAGGGGCACAGGCCAGCCATCAGTCGAGGCGGCCCCCCAGCCTTCTCCACCCCACCCGTGCTCCCTCTGTCCCGACAGGGGGAGCGGCCTGACTCACCCCTTGGTGTGCGGCCGCCCCAGGGCGGCGCCAGGACAGCGAGGCCAGGCCTACGTTTATACATTTCGGACAATGGTGTCAGCAGTCAGCCCTCTTGGCTGCCTTAGCTGAGGTCCAGATTTCCATCCGCCTGTGCTGTTTCTCGGGTCTTATTTCTGGTTTCATTTTGAACACGGGAGGTGCTGCGGCTTGGGTATGGTTTGTCCCCAAAACAACTCGCGCTGAGGCTGATCCCTAAGTACCCGTGCTGCGAGGTGCTGGGGCCTCTAAGAGGCCTTTGGGCCACCAGCGGCCACAGGCAGGAAAGAAGAGCTTCTCCCGGGGCAGGGCAGCTCTTGCAGGAGCAGGGCCCCTTCTCTTCCAGCGCCGCCTGCCCTTTCACGGCACGGAGGCCCTCGCCGGAGGCCGAGCAGATCCTTACCTCATCCGGAGCTGCTCAGTCTCAAGAACCGTAAGTTCTAACATAGGCAGGCTTGGGTGACAGAAAGGCGACAGGAAAGGAGGGGACCCGGGGACCCGAGGCCCTGTGTAGACCCACATAGATGAAGCGTGTGACCTGGCAGAGGGGCTCCCCCTTCCTGTCAGTGTCACCCGTCCACGGGATCTTACAGGACAAAAGCAGGGTGTGGACCCCTTCGCAGTGCGGAGGACCTGGGGGAAGACCTGGAAGAGGCTGGCTGGGGAGGGGCGGGCTCGCTGAGCAGGGACGGGGCCACCAGGCCTGTGAAAGGCGCACCCCCTCCTGGACTCCCCTGTGCCCGTGACGGCCACGGGAAGAGCCCCCGCGCCTCTGCTTCCCCACCTGCGGCTGGCTCGCTGTTGCTGGGTGTCTCAGACCTCCGTCTCCGCGGGATCTCCTCCGGTCCCACGCACGGGGTCACCGGGGGGCAGGTGCTTCTGCCCTCAGACTCCCGTGTCCTGAGGGGCCCCTGGCCTCGCTGCTGTCACGGGCCCCACAGTCGTGTCCCGAGCGAGCGGCCTAGCCCCAGGCGAATGGCTGATGAGAAAGGACACTTTTCAAAATGTGTGTAGTGGAGATTGAACCCAGAGTGGTTACACTGAGTTACGTCTCTAGCCCAGATCCTTTTATTTAATTTTGAGACAGAATCTCACTAAATTTCCCAGGCTTGAACTTACTACCCTCCCTTTAGTTCTTCTCCTCCCGGAAATGATGAGAGTGTTGATTCGTCTTCCTGGAGAGTGCCAGGGCCGGGGATATCCAGGAGTGAGGAGCCTTCCACCGTTTCCTGCTGCCTAGAAATAAATTCCAGCTCTGCTGGCCTGTTACTCAAAGGTCTTCACATTCCAGCCCAGACTACACTTCTATGTAAATTTTTTTTTTAGTTTTTTGGGTTTTTTAGTTTTCTTGAGACAGGGCCTCACCATGTAGTCCAAGCTGGTGTTGAACTCACTATGTGGCCCAGGTTGGCCTTGAACTCATAGTGGTCCTCCTGCCTCAGCCTCCCAAATATGCCACCACACCCAGCCTGGACTGTACTTCCAAATTGCTTCCTTGTTGCCTTGAGTGAGTTTTCACTGGAGCCCAGTGGCCTCTTCTTAGACCCTTGGGTGTGTCGCATCATCTTTTGCGTGTGCATGGTGGTAAAATATGTGGGATACGGAATTTACATCTGAACTACTTTTGTGTAGAGTACTACTAGCATTAAAGTATGTTTAGTTTTGTGAAGCCATCGCTATCACTCATCTCTAGAAGTTTTTATCTTGTGGGGCAGAAACTCTGTGACCATTACACAGCCACCTACCCCTCTCCTCCCAGCCCTTGGTAACGCCATCCTACTTTCTCCCTGTGAGGCCCTCACAGGAGCGGGGCTGTCCTCTGTCTGCTCAGGGCTGACTTCTCCAGTGACGTCCTTAGCTTGTCCACACGGCGTCGGCGTCAGGGGGTCCTGTGTTTTGAAGGCTGCATGGCGCCCTCTCCACACCTGGCCTGCCCACTCACCCGTGAGCGCCCCGAGCTGCTCCACACTTCAGCGCCTGTGAGTATTGCCGCTGGGCACAGAGCTGTACAAACATCACTTCGCAACTCTGCTTTGACTTGTGAGTGCACGCCTGGTTGTGGAAACGCCGGATGATACAGTCATTCTGCTTTTAGTTTTGGAGGAGCCATCCCACCATTTTCCAAAACTATCCCGCTCTATGTTCCTGAAAACAGCACGAGTTCCAACGTCCTCGCCTCCTTTGCCAAAACTTGTTTTTTCCTGTTTTTTACGGTAGCCATCCTGATGGATATGAACTGACGTTGCACCATGATTTCCGTATGTGTTTCTCTAGTTAATAGTCACGGTGAAAATCTCTTCACCTGCTTTTGGCCAGTGTGTATCTTCTTTAGAGAAATGTCTGTTCGAGCCCTTTGCCCTGTTCGGATGTAATTGTTTGCTGCTGTTGTTCAGCTTTAGGATTTATCAACCCCTTCTGAGGAACCTGACTTGCAAATATTTCCTTTCGTGCTATGGCTGCCTCTTCACAATCCTAATAGCGTCTTTCGACACACGAGTTTGTAATCTCTAAGAAGTCCAATTTGTCTGTTTCTTCATTGCCTGTACTTGCCGTGTCCTCTCCAAGAAATTATTACCAAATCCCATGTTGGAATTCTTTTGCCTGTGTTTTCTTCTACAAGGTGATCTACTTTATTTTTATAGGCAATGTATAAGGTTAGGGTCCAACTTTATTCTTTGACAGGTGGATGTCCAGTTTTCCCAACGCTATTTGTCAAGAACACTGTCCTTCTCCCATGTGAATAATCTCAGCACCCTTGTCAAAAATCATTTGACCATGGTGGCACATGCCTGTAATCCCAGCACTCAGGAGGCTGAGGCAGGAGGATCACCATGAGCCTCCACAGGCTGTCTACTAGTGAAACTAGAGAGAATCCTGAGAGTGGACTATTTGTTTTTCTTTTTCTTTTTCTTTTTTTTTTTTTAGTTTGTTTTTGTTTTGTTTTGTTTTGTTACTTTTCTCTTTCTCCTTCATTGTTTTTATGAGTGTGAAAATGGTTCCGAACCTCTTTCTGGGTGTGGTTCTGTTCTGTTCTTCCTTTTATCTCCTCCATCTCTCCTTTCCTTCAGTCTTCCTCACCGGGTTCCCCAAGTTGGCACGATCCCCCTTTGTTCTTCAGCCTTACTTGCAATGTCTTTCTCTTCTTCCACTTCTCTGTTTTCTCCTTAATCCATTTTAAATTTTAACCCCAAGGGCAAAATTGACATGTTACAGACAAATGTTGTGTATAATTATCTGGTTTGTTTTACATTTTGTTACGTAATAACAAATCTAGTTCATACAGTTTAAAGTTATAAATTAAGGGTTAGCTCAGTGTGTTGTTTTCTAGGCTGTGTTTGATGCTATTGGTACCACTACAGCCAAAATTGACATAATTACTCTAAACAGCTGTTGGTCCTGGTATTCCCTGACTGAGATTAACTAAGGGTCACAGAACATACACTGGCACAGTGCCGAAGAACCAGGGACTGGGCCAAACGAGAAACAACTTCTCATCTCCGACAAACTGAAGAGGTAAAATCTTCCAACAGGCTCAAAACCCAAAAACCAGCTACACCTGGAAGGTACCTCAGAGATGTAATCGTCACCTAAGGATCCTAAATCCTATCAATGAAGCAACACACCATAGGCAATTTACAAACATCACCCCAGGAATTAAACTAAAAAAAGGAGAGAAAATCAAATGAGAGGACACTTAAGCAAAATGCAATCTCAGACATCCAGGTCACCAAAGGCAAATCCAGGGGCCAGTGAGGTGAGGCACCCTGAAAGCACCCCCCCCAAGTCTCTCTGAAATGAAAACAACAAAGCAATTGAATGAGGTTCTGGAAAAAACGAAGTCAGAAATAATCTCTCAGAAAACTATAGAGATTATCAAAATACATACCATGCTTGGTGACTTTAGAGCAGACACAGACAAAAAAATAGACAAGCCTAAACAAATTATGGAAGTTCACCATAAGAAAGAAATGGATTCCATAAAGCAGATTCAAGCAGACATCCAGGAGAATAAAAACTCCACTGAAAGTATTTGAAGCAGATTAGGCCAGTGTGAGGGCAGGACCTCAGATATTGAAGACAGGCTTGAAATCAGCAACCAGCAAAAAGAAAGATTTCTCAAAAATAGCAAGGGACCATGAGAAATCAATCCAGCAGTTGGTAGATGAGACCAAAAAAAATTTAAGATTTATTGGAGTCAATGAAAAAATCAGGAGATACCACAAATGACATTTAAAAAATGTTCACAGACATCATGACAGAAAACTTTCTTGGTAGAGAAAAAGAATTTGACATTCAGATAAATGAGGCATATAGAACTGCAATTAGCAATGATCAAAAAAATATCTGTAGGCAGGCATGTCATAGTCAAGATTTCACAAACTCAACACAAGAATAGAATCCTAAAAGCTGTCAGAGAAAAGAAATAAATCACCTATAAAGGAAAGCCCATCAGAATCACAGCTGACTTCTCAGCACAAACTCTCAAGTCAAGGAGAGCTTGGAGTGAAGTACTCCAAGTTCTAAAGGAAAACAAGTTTCAACCCAGATTGATGTACCCATAAAACTATCTTTCAAAATTGATGGAGAAATAAAATACTTCCGTGACAAAGAACATCTGAGGAAATTTATGACCACAAAACCAGCACTCCAAAATGTTCTGAAAGACATTCTAGAAAGAGATAATAAGGATGACAGCTCCATGAACCCCAACAGAAGGAATTCACCAGGGAAGGCAAGCAATTAGAGGGAGGGGGAAAAGGTGGGGGAATCAACAACAGGAAAATAACATAACAAGGATAAGTCAATACCAGTCAGTTATAACCATCAATGTTAAGGGCCTCAATTCAACAGTCAAGAGACCCAGACTGGCAGAACGGATCAAGAAGCAAGATCCAACAATATGCTGTATACAAGAAACACATTTAATTCAAAAACAAACTCATAGACTGAAAGTCAAAGACTGGAAAACAATACTCCATAAGACAGGAACCAGGTCACTACATCCTCATAAAGGGGACAATCCAAGAGAAAGCGATAGCAATCATAAATATATACGCAACAAATACCAGTGCATCAAACTATATAAAACAATTACTAATGGACATGAAAAATCAAATAAACCCTAATACAATTGCATTGGGAGATCTCAATAACCCACTGTCACAAAAAGACAGATCAACTAAACAAAAAACTAATAATGAAATATTAGAACTAAATCAAACTTTTGAACAAATGGACTTCACAGATGTTTATAGAGTGTTCCACCCTACAACATCAAAATCACATTCTTCTCAGCTGCACATGGAACATTCTCCAAAATAGACCATATACTGGCTTATAGAACATACTTAAGTAAATGTAAAAGAATTCAGATTATTCCATGCACACTATCAGGCCACAGTGCAATGAAATTGGAAATCCATGCCAAAGGAAACTACAAGAACATCAACATATGGAAACGAAATAGCACCCTACTAAACAATCAGTTTTTACAGCTGAATGATAATGACAATACAACATACTGGAACTTATGGGACACAATGAAAGCAGTCTTAAGAGGGATAATTTTAGCAGCAAATACCCATATCAGGAAACCAGAGAAAGTGCATGAGATTCACTTAATGGTGAACCTCAAACTTCTAGAAAAAGAAGAGCAGGCTAAACCAAAAGCTCATAGAAAGGAGGAAATTATAAAGACCAGAGCAAAAATTAACACATTGGAGACAAAAAAAAAAAAAAAAGAATCAATGAATCAAAGAGTTGGTTCTTTGAAAGATTAAATAACATTGACAAATCCTTAGCCAACATTATCAAAAAAAGGAAAGAAAAGACTCAAATCCACACAATTAGGAATGAAAAGGGTGAAATCACAACAGACCCTGCAGAAATCCAGCAAATCATCTATACCTACTTTGAAAACTTGTATTCTAATAAGATGGAAAATGCAGAAGAAATGGACAGATTCCTAGATACATATGAATTACCAACCTGAATCAAGAATATATAAAAATCCTAAATAACCCAATATTGATAAATTAAATCAAAGATGTAATAAAAAACCTATGGATGAAGAAAAGCCCAGGCCCTGATGGATTCACTGCTGAATTCTACAAGAAATTTAGAGAAGACCTAACACCACTACTTCTCAAACTCTTTTTTTCTTTGTCAGTACCAAGGATTGAATTCATGAACTTGCACTTGCCAAGCAGGCACTTATGCTGCTGAGCTATATCCCCGGCCCCTCAAACTCTTGAATGAAATTGAAGAGGAAGAAATACTTCCAAATTCATTCCTGAAAGCAAGCATTACCCTGATACCAGAACCAGAGGACCTAACTAGGAAAGAGAATTACAGGCCAATCTTCCTAATGAACATTGATGCAAAAATCTTCAATAAGATACTGACAAACAGACCGCAGCAAATTGTCAAGAAGATTGTACACCATGATCAAGTGGGATTCATCCCAGGGGCAGGGATGGTTCAACACACATAAATCCATAAGTGTAGTACACCATATTAACAGAGCCAAGAACAAAAATCATATGATCATCTCAATAGATGCAGAAAAACGTTTTGACAAGTCCAGCACCATTCATGATAAAAACCCTACAGAAAATTGGAATAGATGATCTTCATCTCAATCTGATAAAAACGATCTGTGATAAACCAACAGCCAACATCATACTAAATGGACAAAAACTGAAAGCTTTCACTCTAAAATCAGGAACCAGACAAGGATGTTCACTGTCTCCACTCTTATTCAACATAGTCCTGGAAACTTTAGCAGGAGCAATTAGAAAAGAGAAATAAATAAGCGGAATAAACATATGAAAGGAAGAAGTTAAACTATCGTTATTTGCAGATGACATGATACTCTACTTAGAAGACCCAAAAACTCCATTAAAACACTACTAGATTTAATAAGAAAATTCAGTAACATAGCTGGTTACAAAGTCAACACTCAAAATCAATAGCATTCCTGTACGTAATAACAAACTCACTGAGAGAGAAATCAGTGAAACAATACCTTTTACTATAGCATCCAGAAAAACTGAAATACGTAGGAATCAATCTAACAAAGGATGTAAAAGACCTCTACATTGAAAACTACAGTACTCTGAAAAGGGAGATTGAAGAGGATATTAGAAAATGAAGATACATCCTGTGCTTTTGGGTGGGAGCAACCAATGTAGTGAAAACGGCCATACTTTCAAAACTGTTATACAGATTCAAAGTAATCCCAATCAAACTTCCAATAGCATATCTCACATAATTAGAGAAAACAATCCTAAAATTCATCTGGAACCAGGAGAGACCTAGAATAGCAAAGGCAATCCTGGGCCACAAAGACAAGACAGGGAACATCACAATCCCTGACTTGAAATTACACTATAGCTACTATGATAAAAACAGTGTGGTAGTGGCAAAAAAACAGTGTGGTAGTGGCAAAAAAAGAAAAAAAAGACCCAAAAGTCAATGGAACTGATTAGAAGATGCAGAAAGAATTCTAGACACACTAAGCCACCTTATCTTTGACAAAAATGCCAGACACATTCACTGGAAGAAAGATACCCTCTTTAATAAATGGTGCTGAGAAAACTGGCTCTACACACGCTGAAGATTAAAACTGGACCCATATCTTTCACCATGTACCAAGGTAAAATCAGAATGGATCAACGATCTTAATATTAAAACAGAAGCATTAAATCTGCTGGAAGATAGACTAGGTAAAACTCTTGAAGACATTGGTGTAGGCACAGACTTTATGAACAAAGCACTGATTGCATAGGAACTATCACAAAGAATCAACAACTGAGATCTCACCCTACTGAAAAACTTTTGCACAGCAAGGGAAACCACCAACAGAGTGAAGAGACAACCCACAATGTGAGAGAAAATGTTTGCCAGCTGTCCCTCAGATAAAGGATTACTATCGAGTATATATAAAGAACTCAAAAAAATCAGTCCTCCCAGATTTGAAGACCCAATCCAAAAATGGTCATCTGAGATGAATATACACTTCTCAGATTAAGAAAGATGAACAGCAAATAAATACATTAAAAAAAAATGTTCAGCATCACTGGTCATTCAAGAGATGCAAATTAAAACAACACTGAGATTCCACCTCACCCCAGAAAGACTGGCTAGTATTAAGAAGTCAACCAATAATAAGTGCTGGAGGAGCCCAGTGTGGTGGCGCATGCCTTTAATCCCAGCACTCGGGAGGCTGAGGTAGGAGGAGCGTTGTGAGTTTGAGGCCAGCTTGGGCTACAGCACGAGCACAAGGCCAGTCTGAGCTACATAGTGCAACCCTGCCTCAAAAAAACAGGGCCAGGAGTTTGGCTTAGTGGCTTAAGCACCTGTCTGTCGGGTGTGAGGTTGTGAGTTTGATCCCTGGTGCCGAAAAAAAAAAAAAAAAAGTGCTGGAGGGGCTGTGGAGGAAAAGGAACCCTTCTCCACTGTTGGTGGGAACACATATTGGTGCAGCCACTGTGGAAATGAGTGTGGAAAGTCCTCAAAAGACTAGGATTGGAGATCCCATTCAACCCAGCTATTCCCCTTCTGGGTATCTTCCCAAAAGAATTAAAAACATCATATCACAGTGATATATGTGCATCCATGTTTATAGCAGCACAGTTTGTAATAGCCAGATGTTGGATACAACCTAAATGCCCCTCTACTGAAGAATGGACAAAAAAGATGTGGTAATGGAATATATAATGGAATACCACTCAGCTATAAAGAAGGATAAACTGGAGGCTTTTATAGGCAAAT
>RJWM01012132.1:0-57035 GCA_004363535.1 Dasyprocta punctata | reverse complement strand
TGAAATTAAAAGCCTATTTACAGAAATAATTTCAGAAAACTTTCCAAGCATGGGAACAGGAACCGACTTTCAGATAAGTGAAGCATATAGAACTCCAGCTAAACATAACCAAAATATACCTACACCCAGACATAATAATCAAGATCCCAGAAATTCAACACAAAAACAGAATATTAAAAGCTATTAGAGAAAAAAAAAAAACAGATCACCTACAAAGAAAAACCCATCAGAATCACAACAGACTTCTCAACACAAACCATCAAGTCCAGAAGAGCTTGGAGTGAAGTATTTCAAGCCCTGAAAGTAAACAACTTCCAACTCAGATTGATATACCCTGCAAAACTATCTTTCAAAATCAACAGAGAAACAAGATACTTTCCCCACAAAGAACAGCTAAATGAATTTATGACAACCAAGCCAACCCTACAAAGAATACTGAAGGGCATTTTAGAGAGACAAAAAAAAGTTCACAGCTCCAGAAACAGTGGCAGAGGGATATCACCAAGCAGGGCAGATAATTGAATAATCCATCATCAGGATTTGAGTCCAGTAATGTCTTCAATAAGCTGCTTAGTTTGATCTGATTCTATCTCGTCCTGCCTAATTTTATTATATGTGATGCCAAAGACAGCTACTCCAAAGGTAACAAAATATATTAGGATAGCCTTTACTGATATTCGATCACCTTGTTTTGAAACCCTGTATTGCTTTCATTGTTCTGTTTTGAGTGATTTTAACTTATTTTGGTTTGTTTGATTTTTTGGTTTTTGTTTTGTTCTCTTTTGGTTTTTTGTGGCACCAGGGATTGAACTCACAACCTCGCACCTGTCAGACAGGCACTTAAGCCACTGAGCCAAACTCCCAGCCCTTGTTTTTTGAGTTAGGGTCGCACTGTGTAGCTCAGACCAGCCTTGTGCTCACTTTGTAGCCCAAGCCGGCCTCAAACTCACAACACTCCTTCTACCTCAGCCTCCCGAGTGCTGGGATCAAAGGCATGCGCCACCACACCTGGCTTGGTTTGTTTGATTATATTATAACAGATGATATAGGCAACTACTTAGAAGATAATATGAGGCATTATAGAAATCGATGTTGTATTACTATGTATTGCTTCCATTGTTTTATCTTTTATTGGTTTTATTCTGTACTATTTTGTTTGATTATATTAGGCCCAATGGTGTGGGCAGTTATTTTGAAGATAACAAGAGGTATTACAGGGGGAAAGGAGGAAAGAAGGAAGGGAAAAGGAAAAAAACATAGATTTATATGTGGGTATACATAAGATGGCCAAAATGACTATACTACTAAATGCATTAACTATTGAGAAAGAACAGTGGATACTCATATGATTAGATCAATTTTACATGTCTATATCCATCAATCTGAGCAACCCCTTTGAAGGTAATGATATACAATGTTACAACCACTGTCAAACTCCAATCATCTCATTTTGTAAACCTATAGTGTTACAGTATCGGATTCATTGTTGCTGTTTATTAGTCCCTTTAGATTTTTGTTTCTCTTTTCTGTGACTATTGTTTTATTTTTTATTGGCTTTATTCTGAACTATTTTGTTTGATTATATTAGGCCTGATGATATGGGCAGTTATTTTAAAGTCAACAAGAGGTATTTTAAGGGGAAAGGAGGAAAGAAGGAAGGGAAAAGGAAAAAGACATAAATTTATAAATAGGTGTACATAAGATAGTTAAAATGACTATATTACTAAATGCATTAGCTATTGAAAAAGAACAGTTAGTACTCACATGATTAGATCAATTTTACATGTTTATATCTGTTAATCTGAACAACCTCTTTGAAGGTAATGATATGCAATATTACACCTACTGTTAAATTCCAATCATCTTATTTTGTAAACCTATAATGTTATTGTATCAGATTTGTTGTTGTTGTTTGTCTCTTTTGCTTTTTATTTCTCTTTTCTGTGTCCATTTTCTCTTAAATTAAAAAAAATTTTTTTAAAAAAAGGACACCAGTCACACTGGGGCAACCTTAAATGCATGATTTCAACTCATCTCTTCAAGGATTCCCCAGCGAAGTCACAATCTGAGATGTGCTGACTTAAGCCTTCAGTACATGGATCTAGGGGCAGAATTCAGCCTATAGCAATGCTTCTACTAGAGCTGGAGTTGTTAAATGGCATGAGGTGAAAAGTTTCAGCAATATTGAATGAAGGACAGTGTAGACACGAAGCTCTTCAAGACATAAGAATAACTAGTGTTCTTATTTTTCATCTCATCCTTATAAACTATTTTGTACTAAAAAGGGTCCAAATTTGGCAGCACCACCTGTTCTGGGTTCTGAAATATTATTCTTCTCTTAATTTAAAGAAAAAAATGATCTGGTATTTAATGTGTCACTTCTAGGAAAAGAGCCAGAGCTTAATTTACCTTTTCATTGAGATTTATAGCATCTCTTTGATGTTTCAAAGCAAAAACTATTGGGCAGTGGTTCACTCTGACATTAGCATTCACATCCTTATGTTCTGCTCACCATGATTGCACCTGAAAACAATTGAAGAGGTAGTTTCACCCCAATAGTTTATTTATGGGGGTCTAAATATAGTTTGGAGATGGAGAGAAATGAAATTTTAGTGCCCCTCGCCTCTCGAATTAGTATGCAGAGGACTGAGTATAGTACGGAACCAAATCAATAGAATCTATCAACGAGTCAATCTTTGATTTATTCAGCCAACAATTTATTCAGTCAATAAGTATTTGTTAAATTAAGGAACAGTAAATCAATGTAGGATTTATTGAACACATGTTATTTGCCAAGATTATGCTGAACCCTTGAGGAATGCAAGAACTAGATGAAGGGCATTGGCAGCAAGAAATCTACAACTGAAGGGAGAGACAGAATTTCCAAACAGAAGTTAAAGAATAACTAACAGAAATGGGTTTCTTGGGAGCCAGGCCTGAGCACCTCCAACCAGGACACAAGTAAGACAGCCTTCTGGGGGCCTGCGTGACCAGCTTGGACACCAGGAGGAGAAAGAAATGGGCTTCTTGGGAGCTCGCCCAGCCAGGCCTGAGCGTCTCCAACCAGGATACAAGTAAGCCTTCCAGGGGCCTGCATGACCAGCATGGACCCCAGGAAGAGAAGCATGCACCCCACCCCTCCCCGTATGCCTACCGGCGCATGGGCTAAGAATCAAGGACAAAGTTCTCCCCCCCGCCCCCACGTAAAGCAACTTGCTCGTTAGGAGGTCTGGCTACATTGATAACAACTAAGGTACTTAAAACAAGCAAATGTTAGTATTGTTTTGTTCATTTTGTAGGCCTAGGGCTGGCAGCCTGAGCATCTCTTTGGAAGATGACAGTATGCAATGTAGCAAAAATGGGGGATTCTCTTCTGTGTGTCTTCAAGGCCCAATATTGTTCTCATTGTTTTGCTTTATTCTGATTACTTTTCTTTTTTGGCCTTATTTTATACTCCGTTTTTATTGGTTTTATTGTGTTTTTTTGTTTTTTGTTTTTTGTTTTTTGTCTTGTTTTGTTTTGGTTTGGTTTGATTTTACTATACTTGCTGGAAAGGTCAACTATTCTGAAAATAACAAGATATACTATAGTAGCTATTGTTTTCATAGTATCTTTCTTAGAAGTTCTGTACCAGTTCTACTGCTTTGTTTTGATTGACTTCCTTCTATTATGTTTTGTTGGATTTTGCTATCTTTAAAATTAAAAAAAGTCAAAAAAAAAAGAATAACTAACACTAGTTACATAGTCCTAATAACCTGAGTGGGAATGATCAGCAAAGGTTTTATAAAAGAGGCAGTATATAAAGAGAATCTTAGATGGTGATCAGTATTTGGCTAGATGGACAGCAATGGACAGGGCAGCGTCAGTGAGGACAATGTCATCACACAACAAAGCCAGAATGGAGTAAGGGGAACAAGTGGGGAAGCCAGGCCACTTGACTCACTAAGATGATGATGCCACTGAGGAAGTCTGACCGATGATGTTGGAAATGTTGATGGATGGACATCAAACTGAGAAGCTTTGATATGAAGCAAGGAAATAATATGTACACATCTCCTGAATCCTTTTCCAAGGAAATTACATGATGAACATGTTTAAATAAAAGGAAAAGAAGGAAAAATGTGTGTGGACGACACAAGGAAGGTATAGCAAAATAGCAAGTTGTGGGTAAGGAGGCTGGGAACTTGGGTAGGATCTGCAGGAATGGAGGTGATGGATATTAGATATTTTGAAGGAAAACAGGATTGTGTCACAGGAAGTTTTAGATTATTAAATATGAGTTACTTGCAAAATGGCAATCCTGCCAGCAAAGCTGATGAGGAAGAGGCTGGATCTATCTGGGGGAATAAGGCAGCGAGCATTGTCTGATGAGATCGAGGTACAGCTTCGTGCTCAAAGTCGTGCTCAGGCTTCCAGGAGGCAATGAAGTGGGACTTGGGTAAGAAAATACAGTTGGAGATACAAGCATTTCTCTTAGGTAAGTAATCAGTATGTTACTTTTTCCTTCGTGCAGTACTGGGGATCAAACCTAGAACCTTGACATTGAGCTATACCCTCAGCCATTTTTTTTTTTCATTTGAAATAGGATCTTGCTGAGCACTCAGTTTCACAGGCTTGGCTCAAACTAATACGTTACTTTTAGTGGAAATGAATATCTGTGTACATTTGAAAGATAACTCATAGTGTTTTAAGATCAATGAAGCAGTGATGACAACTGAAGTCTTAAGAATAGAATGAGCATCCTTGGCCAAAGAAAAAGGAGAAGAATTAGCTCAGACAAATGAGGAAACAGAATAGTAGTAGAATTGGAGAATGAAATGTAACAAAAACCAAAGGAGGATAGAGTTTCACAGAGATGGCAAAAGGTATGGCAGGGATGTGGGAAAGGAGAGGACATCAATAACTTCAAATTTAGCCCAGAGTCCGAGATAACTGTTAGCTAAGAATAGATCATATGACTTATCAAGCACCACTGGTGTCCTCCAAAGAGCTGCCTTAATAGAGTATCAGAAGTGGAGCCCAGAAGACAAGGGTGAAACATGAAGAATGGGACAGAAACAGAGATATGTGCATCCTTCAGTACGAACCTTGACAGTCACATGGAGATTGGGAGTGAGAGCTCAGAGGCCCACTGCTGTGCTTTGAATATTTGTGTCCTCAAATATTCCTGCATTGAAACCCACGCCTCAGTGCAATAATATTAAGAAGTGGGGCCTACGGGAGATCATTAAGTCATAAAGTGGGGTTGAATGGGACCAGTACCCTCATAAAAGAGGTTCAAGGGAGTTTGGTCATTCTTTCCACCTAGGGAAGATGCAGTCAGAAGGGGCCATCTATGAGGCCCAGGTCCTAACCAGACATGGAGTCTGCTAGCACCTTGACCTTAGACAGATGCTGCAGTGATGAGCAATAAATTGCTGTTGGTTGATTCGCAGACTGCAGCGGGAGAGAACCAGGCCTCAGCCTCACTGGGAGGTGATTCCTGCCTGGAAACCAGCGCCATGCACAGGCTACTGCCAGAGTAGGGGCAGCCACACCCAAGCCTCTCTGTGAGTCAGCACCACAGGGAGAATGCAGGGGGAGAGAACCAGGCCACACTGGGAAGCAATCCTGGCAGGGAAACCATATCATTTTCGTTGCTTTATTGGGCTGGGTTTTATTCTCTTTTGTTTTGTTTGTTTGATTATGTTAAATCTGATGGCATGAGCAGCTATTTGAAAGATCATAGCCATTTTGCATTTACTATTGGCTTGTTTTGAAGTCCTTTATTGCATTCATTGTTTTGCTTTAATTGTTTGTATTCTGTTCTGTTCTGTTCGATTTGTACTATGTCTGAAGGTATCTGTAGCTATTCTGAAGGCAACAAAAGGCATTATGGTAACTACTGTTGGTTTTGTAACATCTTAAAGTTCTGTATCACTTATACTGGTTTATTGTGATTGGTTTTATTTTTTTATTTTCTTGGTTTTTGTCCTCTTTAAAATAAAAGAAAAAGAAAAGAAAAAAGAAAAAAGTTTAGGTTGGGTATGAGGCACCCACTTTAAGGAGTTTTGTTGCAGTATACTGAACAGACTAGGATACCTATCTTATTTCAGAGCTTGAGGAAAATGGCACTCAGGACTGCCAGTTCCCTGGAGAGGACACATCTCCACCTGGGCCTGGAAGACCCAGTGACCATCTACACTGGGAGCACCGGGAGTGCAAACACACAGAGTCAGCAGCCATAGGAGGACAATAGGAGCCCAAAGCTAGAGCTATGAAAATTGAACAAGCATCACTTAGTGGTTCCCAGCAGTTTGATTATCTCTGCAAAGCAAGTCCCATTGCAGGGAAAGCAGTCAGAACAATTATCACTATGTGTGTCCATGGTTATCTGGAGGAACCAAACAGTTCTTTTCTGTACTGCTGCCCTGATGCAGGCACTTGGTGATGCCCTGAGTGGTTTTAAGGCTGATGCTTGAACTCACCCTGCATGGTTTCACTGAAATTATTTAGTTCTGATTAGCAAAGTGGCTTCATCTCATGTTCCAACTCTAACAAGTTGATGGAGGCTGTGAAACATGAGATACTAAGAAGGATTCTGAGACTTTTCAGGAAAGCATGTGTTTCTCCAGCAAAGTCTTCCCTGGGCAACGTGGACAGACGTGGGGAGCAGTGTCAGTCCCTCTCATCTCCTATTTTCCTGTGCGGTGAGTATGTCTCCTAATAGAAGGTGCATCTACACCACCCACTTTAAAGTCTTTCTCTTAATCTTCTCCACAGATTAAACTTAGTTGAGGCAATGAAAAGAAAAGAAAACTTGTATTACTAATACAAGAACAGTCTAACAACAGGAAATAAGCAATGCATGGGAAAATGTCTAGAAGTTAAACAGAGAATATATCAGGCATGATGTGAGTGGAGAAAGAGAGAGACAGAAAAGAGACAAGCAGACAGGAAAATAGAGTTGGGGAGAAACAGATAAGAACAGAAACAGGAGGATAAGTCTTCATTCCCTTTCTGCTTTTTGTTTTGTTTTGTTTTGTTTTGTTTTGTTTTGTTTCTCACACACACACACCCTTTTTCCCTCTTCTTTTTTCAAGTTGGGCCTGGAAGTCTGGGATTCACAAGGCTATGCCTCACTCAATTGCAGTGATTCTTGAATTTGGAAGAATTTTTCAAGTCTCAGACAACACCAAAATCACAAGAAAACTGCATTAAGAAGTGTTCCTCTAGTCAGTGACAAAAATTGGCAAAATCTTAAATGTCTACAACTTCTGACTTTCATAGATAGCAGAAAAGCCAGAAATTTCATCCTATATGTAGTCTTTTATGTCTACTTGGGCTTTTTATTTAAAATCAGTCCAGAATACCCACTTCAAATTTAGGTTTGATTCTTGAAAATGCCTGTGTTCCCACATGCACTACAGGTACTGCACAACATCTACAAGAGTTTAACCTTCAAGCCTGCAGCCTTGAGGCAAATGGGTGAATTCTGACCGCACTAAAAGCTTGCGGCAGTCACTGCTGGCTCTTTTAGTTTAAATCAGTGTCACAGAAGCAGCTCAGGCCAGGAATGCAACAAATTTAAAACCGCAGCTTGTCTTGATATCTTAATGTAAATTATTTATATCCTTTCATCCTAGCAACAGGGAGAAGGAGAAGTGAGTGAATCAGCAGTTTTCTTTGCAAAGCTGGGCTGAGAATAGAAAGCATTCACATAGCTGGAAGAGGAAGAAAGGTACAGATTCTTTCCTAAGGTACCTACTTCCAAACCACAGACTGGCCATTCATGCATGGTTTTTCCTTTAAAGTGACCAGGCCACACTCCAGGAATAGGTGTCCCAATTAGCTAGTGGTTTAAAGTAGGCAGCTCAGTTCTTCCTTTGCTGCAAGAAACCAGATGATGCTCCAGGTGGTATCAGAACAAGGGTGGCTTCTCCTCCACCCCCACCCAGGTGGCACCTGCATTTCACATGTGACTTTACCTCGGTGCAAATCCTTATCATCTCTAGACCTGGGATCTCCTCACCAGGCCAAGTTAGTACAGATGAACCCAGAGGGACTAAAAATGTCCTGCAAGCCTTGGGAGAAACAAAGTATCTATCATGGATGGTTGAGTCTGGCTTATTTGCCTACTAGAACCTTCCTCAGAGTCTAAAATTTTTGAAGGTTTTCTGAGATCCTGAATCTGAATTTATTTAGGATCTTCTTAGGATTGACAAGGATGCCCTGAGTAGTGTCCCCTATGCATGAGCAGGGAAAGGCAAAGAGTCTACATTAGCCTAATAGGAGTCTGGGGACACAGGGTCTTTCCAGGAAAAAAATAAGTCATAATGGGTTCCAATGGGAAGCCCTTCTTTTAGCATTCACAGCAACCTCTGTGAGGAGTCATTATGACCGATAAGAGACTGATTACGATCACAAAGCCACTGTGAGGGCATTTGTCTGGCAACAGTTATTCATGAATGCTTTCCTTGACTCATTCAATGAACAGCTTTCCTAGTACTCCAGTATGATGGCCACTTCTGTGATGATGTGAAGAAATCCATGGAGACATAGTTTCACCCTGTGTGATTCCAGGTGCTAACGAGACAGACACTTAGAGAGGCCATTATGAAGCACTGCTACAGTCAGGATGCCACAGGAGCCCTGTGCGTGGGCTTCCAGCTGGACCAATTGAGACTTGATTTTAATGTGATGTGTTGTTTCCTTCCCAGTTCTCAAAATGACGTGTTTGTGATCAAAAAATAGAAAATGCAGAACAACATAATAGAAGGATAAAAATCACTTCTGCCTGGAGACCACGCCTCGTTTGATGGAAATCGTCTTATTCCTGTGTCTGTGTATGAATCCGATGTACTCTACCAGTCTTAAATCTTAAAGCCAGAAGCTGGGCGTGGTGGCGCACGCCTTTAATCCTAGCACTCGGGAGGCTGAGGTAGGCGGAGCGTTGTGAGTTCGAGGCCGGCTTGGGCTACAACGCGAGTGCAAGGCCGGCCTGAGCTACATAGTGCAACCCTGCCTCAAAAAACCAGGGCCGGGAGTTTGACTCAGTGCCTTAAGCGCCTGCCCTGGCAGGTGCGAGGTTGTGAGTTCAATCCCTGGTGCCACAAAAAAAAAAAAAAAAAAAAATCTTAAAGCCAGAGAGACCAGGAGATGCATCTTTCATTCTCACTGCACCAGATGGAGTCCTGAGGCGCTGAGGGCTGGGAGCTGGGATGTTGTGGTTTCAGGCCCCAGCTGCCTCCTCCCTGTTATTCAAGTGGGTAAAGATTCAGACTGCTGCTAGCTCTCTGAGTTTAAGATCCCTACCTACAGGCATGTGTGCATTGCTGTTAAAGGTGAAGGTTGGCCTGTTTACATGAAAAAATCCTACCGGTACATGTTATACATAAAATGCACAAGCATTATGTACAAAAGATGCCTGAGACTATGCTTTAGCTGTTTCTCAAAGCCTTAAATTCTCTGTACATAGCAACCTGGGGAAAGTGCAGTTTAATAAGAGTAATGCACTGCTTTGATGTGTAGATGGATTCACTCCCAAGCCAGGGCTCCTCTGAACAGATGCTGAACAAAAGCCATTGTTACAAGCAATGCCCCTTCCCGCTGCTCCCTGCCCATCTCTCCTCTTCCCTCTGCAGTTCCTTGCTGCATGCTATTGGCATTCAGTATCCAGGATCCTGCAGGCTGGCTCTGGGACACAGCAATGGCCACTCTGAAATTTTGGTTTGTTAAGAGAGATTGCCTTTGGCTTGAAGAAGGTGATGGATTGCAGGAGGTTTTAGCTAATGACTTGTATCCCTCAGTGTCTTGTTCCAGTAATAAGTAATGAAAACAAGGGTGAATGCTTCTGGACATATTCCTGCTTGTCCTTTTCTTCAAAGCCTATGGCTATGAAAGTGGATAAAAGGATCCAAGTTCACAAGGCCTAGATTATAGTTGCAGGCCTACCTCTGTGCTTTCGAGCTTTGGGTTCCAACAAGCTTAAGCTTTGTGATCAATAAAGCCCCCTTTATTTCCCGTATTTACAAGCAGAACTGATGAAGGTGGCTTTGATGTTAATAAGCCTGGGTCTAAACAGCATGAAGCCAAGTGACTCTAGGTCATTTGATGAGCTGACTGATCAGTTTCTTGGGGAACTGGACATTCAAAGGTGGTTTCCTGTGGTTTATTCACCTGCCCCCAAGGTCCTGCAGAAAAATTCTTTAGAAGGTTTGCCAGTCACAAATGCAGATGGTGTCTATCCGCACTCGGCCGAATCTGGAAACACCAGCAGGAAAGTCTAATCTCCAGCAAATATGCTACTTTTGAGAATTAATCCATCATACTATGTAGTGCCCTCCCCAATGGGATTTCTTGTCTTTTACAAACATTACTTTGAAGCAGAACCCTCTTTCAAAGGAAGCAGTCTAATTTCTTATGCTGGTATTAATTTGATCATCTAATGATTTTAAAACGATACCCAGATGTCTTTTAGAACCTTTTGAATATGTATGATTTTAAAATTAATTATGTTAATCCAGGCCAATTGGTCACCTCCCCACATTTGATTAACAACACGAGGGCCTAATGGGAGATGGGTTATTGGATTAGTTCTTTGTGGAGGATTGAGGAAAGGAGACAAGGAAGGGACAGAATCTAATGGCTGTGTGGTACAATCTGGAGAAGGCAGCTCAGGGCCCAAAATCATTAGAAGACTTGCCCAAGAGAGGCTTTCTGTAAAGGCTCAGGGAGTTGTCTTATACAGACCTGTGAAACATGGTAAACTGTAGCCTCCAACAATAGTTCAGCTTTAAACACAGGTCACCTCCTGTGTCCAATGCCTCTGGCCCGGAGATGATTGCTTTGTTGTGGAGCTCACGTTTGTTTGTCATATTTCAGACCATCTTAAGTGAAGGTAATGAAACTTCTCCAGTGACAGGTTGCCATTCTCAGGAAATCAATATCTCCGGGCAGAATTAGGCTAATGGACTTGAACAAATCAATTACCTCCATCATTCTGCACCACAGCCTCCCCGAGCTTGCTCCTGAGTTTCCCTCTGGAAACTGTCTGTAGGCAGAGCTGAGAGCCCTCTCTGGCTGAGTCATGCAGCTCATCAGTGGTCCTCAAGACGTTCCATAAGGAAAAACATCGGGGGCTCTCAGGAGGTGCGATACCTCACAGCAGCAGACGCACATCTATCCTGTCATGCAGACAGTGCCTCAAATGCCTTCTTTTGGAAGGCAGAGGAAAGTCCGCTGAGCACATAAAGCCACAGCAAAGCAAGTTCATGACAGATCATGCACAGGAGATGCTGCAGAAATCCCTAGCCATGGCTGGATGCTGAGTGCTGAGGTGACCGCCTATTGCCTAGAAGCTTTTGAGCATGCAGATGTTAGGGGACACCCTGGCAATGCTGTCCTTTGTTGATATAGAAAACCTTGTCAACAGCTGCAGATGAAAGGAGGATGGGCCATGAAGCCAGGACAGAAGTGAGGCAACCGAAGCTCACAGTGTCTCAGTTGATCAACCAGTAGATCAAGGACTGATGGCAGAATCAAGGA
Source organism: Dasyprocta punctata (assembly GCA_004363535.1). Taxonomy (NCBI): domain Eukaryota; kingdom Metazoa; phylum Chordata; class Mammalia; order Rodentia; family Dasyproctidae; genus Dasyprocta; species Dasyprocta punctata. The sequence goes on along the minus strand of RJWM01012132.1, from coordinate 45,509 downwards.
CTAGAACCTGCAGTCTTTCTTTAATAATCTTTAGATTATTAAAGCAGTTTTAGATTCACAGCCAAGTTGAGCAGAAGATAAGGCACGGTCCCCTTCAAGCTCCTGCCCCTACACACAGGCAGCACCCTGCCCCAGCTTGGCTTGTTGGTCGCAGCTGATGGAGCTGTGCTGACACAGCAGCGTCACTCAAGCCCAGAGTCTACGACAGGGCTCACTCCCGATGCTATCCATCCAACACAAGGAGCTGCACTTTCCACTGCCGTATCGTCACACAGAGCATTTCCACTGTCCCAAACATCCTCTGTGTTCTACCTACTCATTCCTCTCTCCCCTGGCAAGCACTGCCTCCCCAATTTTGCCCTTCTCAGAATCTCATGCAGTTGGAATCATCTACTTTGTAGCCGCCTTTTTTTCTTTTTTCTTTCTTTTTTTTTTTTTTTTTTTTTTTTTTTTTTTTTTTTTTTTTTTTTTGGGTACCAGGGATCGAACTCACAACCTCGTGCCTGCCAGGCAGGCGCTTCAGCCACTGAACTAAATCCCTGGTGTTTTTTGGTATTTTTGAGACAGGGTCTCGCTATGCAGTTCAGGCTGACGTTGAGTTCACTTTGTAACCCAGGTTGGTCTCAAATTTGCAATGATCCTCCTGCCTCAGCCTCCTGAGTGCTGGGATTACAGGTATGCACCACCACGCCCAGCTGCAGCTTTTTCTGATTGGCTTCCTTCGCTTAACTTACCTTCCTGGCTTTCTAGTTCATTTCTTCTTGGCACTGAATAACACTCTATTGTCTGCATGGACCACAGTGTGTTGATTCACTTCTTCAAGGACACCTTGGTTGCTTCCAAGTTTTGGCAACTATGATAAAGCTGCTGCAAACATCCCAGTGCAGGCCTTTGTGTGGAGTCTTTTGAGGATGGCTTTGTTTGTATCCTAACTGGGCTGTCTCTTCACAAAGACTTGGACTTCTTCCAAGGTCGCTTTCCCTATGGAATCGCATGAATTATAGTTTCTCTTCCTTCTGAGTCAATGGTGTTTTCGAATCAAAAGCTGCCAAGAGTTAAAAGAAAACTTTCAAGCATGCATGCTGGATCCTTTATTTTATACCGGTGGAGAGGAAGGCCAGACTCCAGTGCTAGCCCTCGCTCCCCTACCCCATAGCGTGAGGCAGCCTTTAAGCACCATGCTGCAGTCTTCCTTTGTGGGCAAAGCTATGTAGGTGCGATAGTGCAAGTGTGAACCACGAAGCTGGAGGTTGGGGGACAAGCCTGGAAGTCCTCACCTGAGAGTGGAAATGCTTGTGGTTGTGTCTTCCTAAACGCTGCTGCAAAGTCTCATTTTGCTCATTTTGGAGGCAGATAGGACAAAGACTTTGGTCCTCATTTTGTAACCATGGAATGTGAAAACGACACAGCAGATTCAAGGTCAGGCTTCTGCCTCTGGCGCAGTGAGTGGGGTAACCCTATTCCTTCTGGACAGGTGGGAAGGAAATCCCTGCTTCCTGCATATCTCTTAAGTTGCGTGTTCTCTGGAGGCAGACATTCCCGTGAAGAAGCCACAACCCTAGAAGGCCTCCACATTTCCTAATCTGCCTGGCTAATTGGAGAAATACATTGTGGAATATGGTAGCCAAGAACATAACCCATGATATGGTAATTATTTGATTGTAGGTCTTCTTAATTAGAATTTAAGATCTTAAGCCATACAAGTCAGTTGCCCTAGTCTATTTATTCAGTTTCTGTAACAGAATACCTGAGATTGGGTAATGTATAAACAAAAAAGGTTTATTTCAGCTCATAATTCTAGGGTTTGGAAAATGCTGGCATGTGATTGGCTTCTAGTGAGGCCCATGTGCATGGCAGACAAGCAGAAAAGATGGCAGATGCGTGATGAGCAGAGGGAGGGGACAGATAAGCTGACCTACTTTACAGCAGCCCATTTGGAGGTAATTAACGTACTCTCACAGGAACCGCATTAATCTCCTCAGAAGGAAGGATCCCTTACAATCAAATTATATCGTAAAGATCCCACCACCTCTCAATAGCATTACATTGGCAATTAAAGTTCAAGACAAGTTTTGGTAAGAGAAACCACTATAGAAATGGCTTTTCTAAAAAGAGCTGACTGCTAGAGAATTAAAATTAAAATGTGATTGTTTTACAACTTCGTGTCTGTCACCTTGATTTTTTTTTTAATTTGTTGGTACAATTTAAGTATACATAATGACCACCTTCATTATACGGAATTTGTATCAGTACATGATATATCTTGATTTCTCTTCTTTTTTTGCTCCTATTTCCATCCCCTCCTTTTGAACCTTCTTCCCCTTCCCATTCATAAAACTCAGTTTTCATTTTATCCTCCTTTTCCCATTTTTTTCTTTCCCTTCCATCTCCCTTCCTTGCCCCAGTTCCTTTTCGTTTTGGATAGCTTCTTCCTATTTACAACATCTATGGTACATTTTTGTTCTTGTTTACATGTTTAGCTATTACAGCTGTCTAATCTGGAATGTCTAACTCACGGCAATAAGTGGTTTGACTGTACCTGGTGCTTTCCATCCTGGAAGGCAGCTTTACAAATCATATGAAAAAGAGAGAGGGAGATCACATAAGACATAACTAGTTTCCTTGAGGAAAATATTTAGCGTGGGTACTTATTAAAAGTAATCACACTATTATGCTGAGTGTCTGTGCAGTCAGGTTGTGGAAATAAAAAGTTATTGGTGACTATGATAGTACTAAATGTTACTCCTGGCACTCTGATAATAGAATCTGAATTAGAGTGGAGGAGAAGTGCTGGGTAAGGACATAGCTTTTTCTGAGAGGGGGTAATAAAGTAGAAGGCAGGAAAAGAGGATAGCTCTCTATCACTGCAATGACTCCTTGAATGAGTCAGCTGTTTCTGTGAACCTCCTTTATCAGTGCTCCTGCAGCGTGTGTGTCAGGCAGTGTCTGTGTTCGTGTGTGTATGTGTGTGTGTGTATATACTTGCACATACGAACATGTGAATTCAGAGTATCAAGAGTCTCATAATAGAATCATAATAACAATCAATGAGCTTTGTGTGTTGAAAGTTCAAGCCTCAGGCGCACCCATTTCTTACAAAAGAAGCTTCTAGTGTGATCGATAAGTAGCCAGTTCCTGTCAGCTAAGGCGTACATTCCTCGTGGTCAGAGAAGGGAAAGAGATTCTGTCCGAGGAAGGACATAACAGAAGCTCTTTCATGATTACATGAGATGATGAAAGAGAGAAAGACAGAGAGATTTCAACACATCAGCCTGGAAAAAAAAAAAAGAGATAAAGGAAAAAACACAAATCCGACAGCACTTAATTTGTGAAAAGACTTTTCAGTCCACCTTAGCCACCAGCAGGCTCGATGACCTTGAGCAAATTATTTCACTTCGCTGGCCTTGGTTTCCTCGTGTAAGAAGTAAAGGTTTAGACTACTTCATCTTTCACACTCCTTCTAGATACAGGATATTAGAGGTAAAGTGCATTTCCTCTCATATATTTTGATCTTCTATTTTCTAATAATAGCATTTCTTCGATGTGATAATTATATCGGCATTCGTCATTTGTTCCTTTGTCAAATATGTATTGAGTATCTATTACATCCGCTGTTGCGCGGTGTTGAAGGTGGGGTCGTTCAGGTCACTTCCTCTCCCATTCCCCCAACCTGCTTGGTCCCAGAAGATGCTCTGACCTTGTCTCCTCCACGCCAGGAGCAGAAGCTACAGCAAGGGTGTGGCTCCCTAGCTTTCTGTCTCTTCTAGTCAGCCTCTCCATCCCCAGCCCCTTAGGTCATCTCAGGCCTCTGTGATGGGAAACCTCAACATTCACATCGTAGAGAAACCCCGCGGAAACCCAGCAAAGCCGAGGTGCTGAGTTCCATCAATTAGGCCACGAAGTTGCAACTCTGGGCCACAAGCAAGCAAGGGCTGCCAAGCTGGGCCTCAAACCTGCCCTCCCAGGCTGGGCCAGTAGGTGAGACCTTTTAGGCAGAGAAGAGCAGCAGAGATACGACCCCGTGAGGATGAACGCTGACCCGTTTGGTAGATGGCAGTGGGGAGGGCAGTTGTACTGGGTGTTAACTTTTTGAAGCACAGTAATCATTAATTGGTATTACGCATGTATTCTTGGAAACTTCCAACTTTCTTCTTGATTATCAAAGCCTGCTTTTCCAAAGTTGCGATTGCAAAATAATTTCATGTGGAGTGGAGATGGGACCCAGCTGTCAGAGCCCCTCACTCCGTCACCTGAAATTCATTGGCCCTCTCACTAATCACGCTGCGCCTAAGTACAAGGTACTCACAAGACACTCAGTGAATACTTTTTTTTTATTTTAAAGAGAAAAAAAAGATAAAATTTTAAAACAAGATAATAGAAGAGCAACAATGTTTAATACATTGGATATTGTTATCTTTAAATTAGTTTCTCAGAGTACAACATATTGGCATTTAATTTTCCAAACAAAACTTTCTTTTCAATGAGCTAAGAGACATTAGTAGTATCACTATCTTTTTTTTTCTTTTTTACTTTTTTTTTTTTTTGTACCGGAGATTGAACTCATGGCCTCATACTTGCCAGGCAGGTGGTCATGCCACTGAGCTAAATCCCCAGCCCTAAATTAACTATCTCTAAATTAACTCTAAATTAACCATCATATATATGTATGAAATTTCTTGTGTGCTTTTCCTTTCCTTCATTTCTCCATTCCCCCATCCCAGTTTCTCTTTCCTTTTGAAGTTTTTTCCCATTTTACAATATTTTCAATGAGTCCATTTTGCCAAATCAATTAAACCTGGGAGATAAAGCAGAGGGTCTTCAGATGAGTCCAAAAATCTCATACAATTCTGGTTTCTATTGATCTGAGTGGACACAGCTCTCAGGCTCTGCGAGTCACATTTGTCCCACCGATCTGACACAAAATTGTACACTGAGGAGACAGAGCAACATTTCAATTGCTCTGCCAGCATCAATCTTTCTCCTTTGAGTGCTATGAGGCTAAAATAAAAATTTATTTAAATTCCAAAGATTTTATTTAAATCCTGACACATTTAAATTCTGAAGAAACAGGATTTGAGGGTTATATATATTTTTTGTCGTAGAGTAAAAGCTTCAAACCCTGTGAGAGGTCCCCAAATGGAAGCTTTAACTGGTAAGTAAGTATTTATGCTTAATTTCTTCTTGAGGGGAAAAAAATCACTAGTCAAGATGCTGTGATATTTTCTCAAAGATTTGTTTAGCTATTCTTCCTCCTTCCAGCTTACTTAGCACTCATTTCCTCCCAGGAAATCTTTTTAGTACAAACATTTTCTATGGTGCCACACCAGTGCTTTTTAAATCTCCTTAAAATGATTAAACTTACATTTTTAGGATTCTATTATCCAAACACAGTTTGGATTTATTCATTATCTGAACCTCATTCTTTTTTTTTATTTCTTTTTTTTTTCCCTTTAAATAACCAACTCCAATGGGTTACTTCAACATTTTTTGTTTCTTTTACAAATGCTAATCCTTGGGTCATCTTCTCAGGGATGCCTCAAAACCAAAGGTCTTTTCTCCACCCAACTTCCCAAGGCATTTGCATTTTGTTTAAAACACCTTCCCAGTGCGCTTTCTTTCCATCAGCAGTGGAAATATTTGTGTCTCCCTACTCTTCTTGAATATTAGGTTCCTGATACCCACGCTGGATCCTCAAAATGACAGTGTTCTTCTGTGAGTTCCCTGCCCCACTGCTACCAAACAGGAAAAACGACTGTGACACAACATAGACAACGCTGGGCTCCTTTAATGAAAGAAACCAACATTCAGTCTCCCACTTGCAAACTTGAATTGTGTGAGTGTGAGTGGGACTGTGAGTATATGTGTGTGTTTTGTGGGGGGAGGAGGTCACTGGAGGTTAAACCCAAGACCTTACACTTGCCAAGCAAGTGCTCTATCACTGAACTACATCCCCAGTCCTGAATGTCTTCATTTGCAAAAGAAGGATAAATATTTCTTCTTGCAAGCTGTTCTTATTTTAAAAGATTGCTCTGTAAAAGCACCTACTGTGGTCCTGCAAAACAGCAGGTAATAAGAAAGTGGGCTGATGCCAAACATCTGCACAGCTACATTGTGGAACTCCTGTATCTCATGTCTAGATTGCTGCAATGATTTCCTAGCTGATTGGGTCTCTTTTCCTCTTTAATTGATCCTGCATTACAGAGCCAGATTAATAGTCTTTAAAGCATCATTTTTATTATGTCACCCTCTTGGCTTAAGGACATAGATAAGGAAAGTATGAAAATTCTCATCCTGCTGTTTGCTGTCCTCTGTCACCTTGTGACAATACAGAATCTCACCTTCAACCTGGCCAGTCTTTTCTTCACCTTTATCTTTTCCTGCCCTGCCCATTTCCATCTGCTCTCCCCTTGAACTTCATCTATCTATTCTGATCTTCTCCTCACCCTTTCATCTGCGGGCATCCACAACCTTCGCAGCCAATTCTACTGAAACTTGTCTCTTATCTCTTGTCCTCCAAGTGTCCCCATATAAACCACATGCACTCGTATTTTCTATAGTGTATACTGGTACATTAGGTCCATATATTTGGTAGCATATGTCTTGTACATGTATAAATATTCTATTCATTATTTAAAAGCAGAATATGGTATAAGTCCTTGTTCACCTCATATGTCAAAATTATGTCACCCCAGCAAAGTTATAAGCTACCTGAACCCAAGAGCTATGCTGCTTTCTAGTACAGACTGAGTAAGAAGTCAGCTTTAAATATGCCCTTCTAAAATATATGGTCCCTATCATTTTTTTATGCAGCAGGCAGCCCCTCCATCGTTCAAGCTCTGGGAAAGAAGCGCCCAAAACCTGATCCCACCAAGCTGCTCCCCATCCCTCCCTCAGTACCAGATTTTCCACTGCTCCTCAGAGTGCCAGGCCTTCTTTACACTCTTCACCCTAAATGTACCCCATCTTCTTCTAGAATACCCACCACCTGTTATGTAAATGAAAGCAAATGCAACAGTCACACCCTTAGTCTCAGCATTAGACCATGAATCAGTCATAAACTCTAGATTCAGCTGCCTCTTAAAAGCCTACCCCTCATGACCACATTAGGCTTCAGGGGGACAGCTATACAGAATCACCCCCAAAGCTCATGTGTTGGAGGCTTGGTCCCCATTGCAGCAGTGTAGGGAGGTGGGGCCTTTGGGAAGGTGGTGGCATCATGAGGGCTCCAGCCTCATCACTGACAGATCTAACCAAATCCATTGACAGATTCATAATTTAATGGCAATTTTGGGAGTGGTGGAAACTTCAGGAGGTGGGGTCTACTTGGAGGAAAGAGGTTCCTGGGGCCACAACCAAGAAGGGTATATTTTGTCCCCAGCCCCTTCCTCTCCTTTTCTCTCTGCTTCCTGGATGCCATGAGATGAGTGACTCTGCTCCTCCATGCCCTTCCGTCATGCTGCCCTGCCTCACCACAGTCCCACAAACAATGGAGCCAGCTGACCATGGACTGAACCCTCCGAAACTGTGAGCTAGAGTGAATCCTTCCTCCTTTAAATTGGTTTCCCCCACCAGGTATTTTCTCACAGGGACAGAAGGCTGACTAACACAATTTGCATTCATTAGTTCCCTCAGTCTAGAATTATCTCCTTTGAACTTGCCAGGAGAACAGCCTGCCCTTCAGGAACCATCTAAAGTATGAGTTTTTTCTTTAATCTCCTTCACTTGGACATAATCCCTCCCTCCTTTGTTATTCATAGCACTTTAATTTCTGGAATTTACTCTCTTCTCCCTCAAAGTCCACATATTTGTGTGGAGACAGAATTACATAGTAGTTAAGAAGACTTTTGTCTGGTGCCAAGCCACCTATGTTTGAATCCCAATTTATCACTTACTAGCTGTGTGACCTTGAACAAATTACTTAACTTTGTTGTGCTCCCTTTCCCTCATCTACAAAATAGGAATATTTTGGAGTTATTGTGTGGAGTAAATAAGTTATTAAACCAGGAGGTGATGTCACCCTTCACACAGGCCTCCAGCAGTCAGCAATGCCTGCACCTTGGCTGTCACTATGGATCCATCTGGTGGGAAGGCAGGAGCAGCATTTTTATACCTCCTTGAGGTCTGACAGCAGTGCTCAGGCAAAGGGAAAGCTCACAAAGATTTGCTGGCCCTTAGCAGGGCATGGTGGCTCCACCTTTAATCCCAGCACCTGGGAGGCTGAGGTAGGAGGAGCATTGTGAGTTCGAGGCGGCTTGGGCTACAACGTGAGTGCAAGGCCGGCCTGAGCTACACAGTGCAACCCTGCCTCAAAAAACCAGGGCCGGAGTTTGGCTCAGTGACTTAAGCACCTGTCTGCCAGGCACGAGGCTGTGAGTTCAATTCCTGGTGCCAAAAAAAAAAAAAAAATGGTTTGCTGGTCCTTGGGATTGGGTTCAGGATTTCTGTAAACACATGACCTTCATCAGAGGACCCAGAGCCGGGATCACTTTGGTCTGCAACAAGTTGGTCCTCCCAGCCCTTTCCCAGGAGCTGAGCTCACAGGTCTTCGGTAGTAATCTCAGAGGGAGGCAGAAAACAGCCCCTCCATTATTCAAGCTCCCCTCTGGGAAAAAGTTACCCAAAACCTGAACCCACCAACCCTCTCACCATTCCTCCTTTAACACCAGATTTTCCACTACTCCTCAGAGTGCCAGACTTTCTTTACACTCTACACCCCAAATGGGCTCCACCCTCTTCTAGAATACCCAACCCCTGCTATGCCCATGAAAGCAAATGCAGCAGTCATCCCTTACCTGCAGTTTTGCTTCCTGAAGTTGTAGTTATCTGTGATCACCAGCAACCTAAAAATATTGGCTGGAAAATCCCAGAAATAAGCAATGAATAAGTTTTAAATTGCACATCATTCTGAGTAGTGTAATAAAATCTCATGTCATCCTGCTCCATCTCACATAGTACGTGAGTCCTTCCTTTACCCAGAGTATCCACAGTGTATGCACTACCCACTCATGAGTCAACTAGAAGCATCTTAGTTCTCAGAGTAGCTGCTGCAGTAACACAGGGCTTGTGTTCAAATAATCCTTATTTTAATTAATAATGGCCTCAACATACAAGAATAGTGATGCTGGCAACTCAGGCATGGCAAAGAGAAGTTGTAGAATTCTTCCTGTGTTAAAAGGTGAAAGTTGATTAGAATCGTATATATAGGAAAAGGTTTATACAGGATTCAGCACTATCCATGGTTTTGGGTATCCCTGGGCATTCTTGGAACATATCCTCCACAGGTAAAAGGGTTCCTACGATAGACTCACACAGGGTTAATAACACAAACTGTAGCGTTGTTTCTCACCTCCCTTCCTACAGAAATCGCACGACAGGAAATGTAGAGCAGCTTCCTTCTTTTCCATGGCTGCACCCTATTGCATTCTATAAATAGACCATCATTTATTCAATCCCTACAGAGGGACAGAAAATGGTTTCCAGGCTTTTGTGTCGTTTACAATAAAGATACCACCCAGAGGAACATCTCTGTAAGTCCTTACAGTTTCACTCTCTATAAACATTCTCTAGGAATGTTTCTCACACAGGCAGCAGGTAAAACGAATTGCAGGGCTCCCAGACGGAACGAGTCCTGCCCTGATGGCGTAGACGTGCCACCAGGCAGGTCTGTGGAGAGTGCGAGGATCTCACTGCCCTCTTTGCAGAGAGTAACCAGGCAACCCAGTGATTGCTAGGACATCCACCCCTTTGCTGAGTTTCCCAGAAAGGTTAAAATGGGTCTGAATATGGCAGTAGAAATACAGAAAGCATTTCACCCTCACAATAAGCCTGAGTTCTCAGCAGTCAGGTCAGAGGTAAGAACTCCAGGAAGAAATGTAAGCTGTAAACATCACCTTTCAGCCCTACCCAGTCTATACCCCTGAGCTGGGTTCCTCCTCTAGCCGCAGAGGCCCCTGCAGAAAGCCTGCTCCTTGTCTGCTGACATCCAGATCCTGCTGGGTGCAGCCACAGAGGGAGCTGGGCTGCTGTGACTTTAACAGGGCGTGCCAGCCCGCTTGCTGCAGTCTCCACTGCACTGAGCCTGGGCAGTGCAGAGCCTGGGAGGGGCCAAGGCTGTCCCAGGGCCTCAGCTGAAGCCGTGCTCCGTGGTGCTGCACCCTCCAGAGAGCAGCCAGCAGGCCACTGTGGGCTGCTTCCCTCTGATTATGCCATGGGCTCCTGGCAACCCAAGATTAATAATAGGAGAGGAGAAAAGGCACAAACTGCTTTCCTTAAACAAGGCTCCGGAGGTTAAATAGTTCATCAGAGGCAAAGTGCTTAGTGGAGAACAAGTAATTTCTAAAACGCTGGTCAGATACGCACAGCATGGAGCTTTTACATCATGTTGAAGCATAAGTCTGTATGCAAATAGGATGCTTTTTTAGTTGTTTTTTTTTTTTTTCTTCCTGTTTTCACACTTTGGGAAAATCTCTTGCTCTGATTTTGCTGTTTTGTGACGATTTGCTTAACCTCGTCAGAGCAAAACCTTCACAAGTTTAAGCAATGCGATCTTACAGAAATTGGAAGATGCCCGAGCCCTTTGGAAGTAGATTTCTGTTTATGGTCATTGCTAGACGAGCTAGCACCATGGTGAGCCCCGGGAGGAGTCGCCAGTTAGGCTTCCTTTCTTACCTTTTTATATAAGATTTCCTCCTTTTTCAAGAGCTGTTACGTAAAAATACATAGAACGCAGCACCAATTAAGTGTCTCTCCTCGCCTCTTTCGACTTTCCACACCTTCCAGCTCTACCAGCAAAGATGAGAAACCCAATTAGGCCATTTAAAATAGCAGATCTGTATGATACCCCCCTGTAGGCTGCATCTTACACCCTGAAAGAAATGTTTCCAAAAGGAAACAAAGATATTAATATGTCCCTGCTCCTGCTGGGTCATAATTTAGCTTGTCGCGATAATTAGTCATAGGAGAGCTGAATGTTCTAGGCCATTCTGGAAATCGCTAACATATATTCCCTCCTACTTATTCCTTCATGAGGAAAGCAAAGCGTTAGGCAGAAAGGGAAAGGGCAGGAGTCCCACAGACTTTTGCTGTATTGGACTATTTATCTGCAGAGTATTCTTTCCACTGTAGCCAGTTACAGAGCCCTTAGAATAGGACTAAAAATCAGGCGATTTGATACATTTGCACATATACACAATACCATATTTGCACAATGTGTCTTGCAACCTCAATTTACTCTTTGGAGGCGCCTGCCATCTTCTGGTCAAATTGCACCACTGCAAAGCATAAAGCTGGTGTCTCACGAAATCTTGCATAGTCTGGTAGACTTCTTGCTCGGACCCAAACCACTCAAAGAAGTATCAAAATCTTCCCCCACTGAGTTCACTGCCTACATGGCAGAAGGAATTTGGGGTGTGTTCTTCCAGGTCTGTTAAGAAATATTATCGACTCCTGTCATCAGGAAAGTTTGAGTTGGTTTCATCTTTGCCATTAACTAGATGTTGGGAAGTCTAATCATTACAGGCTCATATATATAATACAGAGCAGTGATCGTGAAGCTTCCGGCCCACAGCGGCACATGTGCTATGGGTTTACCAGCACTGATACAGAGGGTGAGCAAATCAATATAATGTCTTAATCCATCTCAGGTGGATAGAAAACAAAATGTGGGTGGGCTCAGGTGAGCTGTTGTGTGATGTTACACCTTGAGAGAAATATGCAAGAAAAAAACAAAGATATTAATGTTTTGATGGGCACAATGATATCTCAGACACACAAGTTGGACAGCTTGCTAAGACAGTGGTTTCTTTTATCTTGGGGACACTGTAGATCCTCATACATCTGACAATTTTACAGGATCAGTCAGGATTATTAGAACTTGTGAGCTGGGCGTGGTGGCGCACGCCTTTAATCCCAGCACTTGGGAGGCTGAGGTAGGCGGAGCGTTGTGAGTTCGAGGCCGGCTTGGGCTACAACGCGAGCACAAGGCCGGCCTGAGCTACATAGTGCGACCCTGCCTCGAAAAACCAGGGCCGGGAGTTTGGCTCAGTGCCTTAAACGCCTGCCCTGGCAGGTGCGAGGTTGTGAGTTCAATCCCCGGTGCCACAAAAAAAAAAAAAAAAAAAAAGAACTTGTGTATCTTGTGCCAAAAAAAAGAAAGGGTCGAGATGGGAGGAGTGGGGAAGGAGGTGAGGGAAAGGGAAGGAGACAAAAAAATAAGATGTATTATTTACATGAACCAACTTCCCACAAGGAATGTAAACATTACATTCTACACATTTCTACAAATTAGGTAACAAATGCCCAAAGTAAGAATCCTCCAGTTAATTGTCTATTGTCTTTAGAGATAAGGTTGGTTGGTTGGTTAGTTGGCTGGTTAGTTGGTTGGGTCTGGCTTATGTCTCCTGAGTCAAAACATAGGCTAATCTTTTCTACCTAATTTTCATAACCACTATGGATTTGTGGTGACGGTGCAAGCTGACAGATAAGAAATGGACTGATATTCAAATCTTTTATATCCTGAAAGTACAAGGGTAATTTCAGATACATCCTTATTTTTTCACCCCAGTATCCTGATAAGAAAGAATGTGTCTTAGTTATTTTTCTCTCATTGCTGAGACAAAATATCCAACATCCAAAGTCAAAGGGGTAAAGGTTTATTTTGCTCACAGTATGTGGAGGTTTCAGTCCATAATCGGCTGCCTCCAAGGCGGGGAGGCTTGGCAGAGGAGAACAGTTCATGGAGGGCAAAGCAAGGAAGAGAGGGGGTTTAGCAGCTTCTTTCTGCAGCTTTTACACTCTAGCTAGGCAACCAGGATTACAGCAGTGCCGTATCAATCAGTGAATTGATTTAGTAATCATCCACCCTTAATCCCAGCATCACACACTCCAGATTCAGCCACCTCTAAAAAAAAAAAAACCCACCTATGACCACATGAGGCTTTGGGGGGGTTATCTAGACCCAAACCACAATGGGGTGTGTTGTCTTTGTTTTTATAGAAGGGAATGTGAAGATTCATTAGAGGTTAGGGCTTGAAACAAGTTAACACAGCTAAGGAGTGAAGGCTGGAATGCGAGCAACAGACCACACAGCAGACGGAGTAAGCTGTGCTGATGGGATTTTAACAGTCATGCAGTGGTCAGCCTCAACAGGTAGAATTCCTGCGGCATAAGAGGTTAAAAGACCCGCCATATACATCCTGAAAAGATGTGACTCATCTCCTCAAAGTTTGTACAGAATTTACATGCTAATCATGTGTCCTACCTCCACTGGGAGAAGGCGGTGGCTACCGGGGGGTAGTGAAATGATTTCCTCTGCACCCGATTAAAAGTGATTTTGAAACAAGGAACCCTTTCAATGTGAGTTAGGAGGGAATTTGAACTTCACTAATCCATCTGGACACTGTGATACCCAGGACAATCACAGTAAGAGGAAACAGTTTATCTTGCATATTCTGAGACAGCTCAGGAGGTTAATGTGGGGAGAGATTGCAGCCAGAGCAGCCCAGCTAGAGCCCTGGCCCCTTTCCCTGGCTCTCACATACCATATCACTATCATCACTTACAGATCCCCATCAAAACAGACAACTGGGCCACAAAAAGGAGAGAAAACCCCACTTAGAAGATGCTAACTCCACAGCAAGGTCCCTGTAGGTAGTGCCCCTGGCCTGTCTGGGTTCCATCAGGGAAGGCGGGGGATGGGGGAGAGGCTTCCACACTGCCTCAAAATGCATCTTGAGATGCAGCTCAGCTCAGTGTCAACTGAAAGCTGTTTGCCACTGAACAGGACGGCACTGTTGTAGGGCATGCGCGAGGTCATCTGAAGGTTGTGATGGGTAAGGACATGTGTTCTCCTGCTGATGGAAGAAGCTCCTGCCAATTCTGCAGTGATGGCAGACAGCCAATGGGCTGGGGTATTTTTTCCTCCTGGGTAAGGAGTAGAGAATGAGGCAAAGGCAGGAGATTCACACTTAGGCATCCTTGGTCGGCCGTTGCCAGCTGCTTTCCCGCTCCTTCCGGTTTCCCTGCATCCTCCTGCAGGCAGAGCGGAGAGGGCCCTACAGCCTCAGTCTCCAGTTTCAGCAGCTGCCTCTGCTGTCTCAGGCCAGGCCACTCCTTCCTTCTCCTCTGCATGGCAGGTGGGGATGGCTCCCTTACGGCTCCTCTGCAGCCCATTTCTCTGCAGCTTTGCATTCTAGGGAGGGAAGAAGAAAAGGACAAAGGAAGGAGAAAAAAAGGTATTTGATAACATTTTTATTTTTAAATACAAAAAAAAAGCCTTCACGGAAAAACATGTAAAGATGCGAAGAGGTGGTGAGACGCAGAGGGCTATCTATATACCACTTTAACAAAGGATGATAAATTACGGAAAGGTGACAAGACAAAGGGAAAAGACTTGGGCTCCCAGTGATGGTGACCTCTGGAAAGGTAAATACGTAGGGAACCTGATGCATGATACACTATGTCAATAAGGTTTGTCTGCCGAATTTCTCTCTCTGGGGCTTTCTGTCAGTTTCCAACCTGAGACCTGCCTCTTTCCATCCTGTGTGTCTCCACCCGAGTGCTGGGCTGCATGGCCCCGCTCTTGTTGCAGAAGCCCAAGCCCATTTTCCCACAGTGCAAACATTTGTTCTCAACCTCAACCTGTGCTTCCAGATTTGCAGATCTATTCCATACCCAAACAGAAGTGTCTTGGCTTTTATTTTAGCCTCATCTATAACTTCATGTTTCACATTCATAGGAAGCTATAGAAGTTTAAATCATTCAAGAATTCCTCCAAAATCCTGGTCCCCTCTCACAGCTGACTCACCCTCTCCCTGACATTCCAGGTCAGCCCGAGCGAGGTCCCGCCTAGTTCCATGGTCACCAGTGTGCTGTGCCATCTGATCTACAAAGCAGGACAGGATTCCCTGCTATTGTTTTCAGCTATTCAATCACTGAATGCAGTTGTAGTGCTAACTTCAAAATGCCCCATTGAAGAATCAAAAGAACAAAATTTAGCCAAACAAAATTATGATGATGTACACCTGTAATCCCAGCATCGAGGAGGGCTGAGGCAGGAGGATCACAAGTTAATGTCTGGAGGAAGAGGCTAACTAGACCCTTTCCTCTCTCTGCCTTTCCTCTTCTCTTTACCACCCATTACTGGCTATGCAGTGAGAAGCAGCTTGCTCCCACACAATTCTTGAAAACAGAACCAGAGGAGTCAAGGATTCATTGCCTGAAACCAGGGATCACAGGAGTCTTAATTCAGCCCCATGATGATCAGGGAGCTGCACTCCCTCCCAGATAGACATAGGACGTGCCCTCCCCACAGCTGCAAGGATGTGCCTCACCCTCCATGCCTACAGGAACAGTCCTGCTCAGAGGAGGATTTGTCTTTGAGAACCGTTGTCTGAGGTTCTTGCTGCTGTGTGTGGGGCTGACCTTTCAGGGTGAAGTTCAAGGCAGTGATTCAGCTTAGCGCACATCTCCATTACAATGCTCCACCTTCTTCTGGTCCCTGTGTTAAGAGGCTGTATTTTCTGCAGGAGTTTCTCCCTGCAACCCAGTTGACAGGGAGAGGCAGAACTGCACCATGAGTCAGCAGGAAAGACTGCAGCAAAGGCCAGCTGTATTGGCTTCCAATGCATGATGTCAGAGTGACATCTAGGGCTGGCAGGGAAGAGCCAGCCAGTCCTGGCAGTGATACCAGCGTTGTTGTGTTAAGTCTTGCAATAACTACAACTTGTTAGGTCACTTTATACGTGTAGCATCTTCAGTATGCAGCACTATCACATTTTCCCCCAAATCCACGACAACCCAAGTGATCTGTCAACCCATGTGATTGCCAGAAATTCTGTTCCAGTCATCACATGGGTTCTCTCTGTACAGCTTCGCACCTCAGCTTTGAGTAGCTCCCAGGAAGCCATCAAGAGCACTGGATGTTTAGAAAAGTGCTGTCCACTTCCAGCTCACTTGGGTCACCCCTGCTTTGCTCTGCTTGGCCCACAAAGTGGGTAGATGAGAGACTCGCAGCACCAGTCAATTCCATAAATGCCAATTTGCCCCAAATCAGAACTTCCTAGGATGAAATGAAGGGAGGGAGGGAAGGACATGCCTGGCTCTGAGCAATGTTCAGATGGCCTTTTCTTTCCAAACTTCCTCTTTTAGACCTTCTGCTTCCCTCGTGATGGACTGGGTTGGTTTGATTTGGTTTGGTTTGGTTTGGTTTGGTTTGGTTTGGTTTGGTTTGGTTTGGTTTATTTTTGTGGCACTGGGCATTTAAACCCAGGGCCTTTGCTCTGAGTTATATCCCCAACCCATTCTTTATTTTCTATTTTGAGACAGGGTCTCACTATATCCCAGAATTCCCTAGGCTGAACTCAAAGTTTCGAATCTCCTGCCTCAGCTTCCCAGGGTGCTGGGATTAAGAGCCACACCACCACAACCAGCTGCACTTGGTTTTGCTGCTTGGCTGCCAGCATGCTCTCTATTGGGGACACAGAGACAGAAGGGCACCACACACGCTCATGAGGCTCTTGCAATAGCTGAGTACAGAAAAGGCAGAGAGTTCTTAAAACTCAGCTCCACCCTCAAAATGATCTTCGCCATCACTTTTGCCTCCATGCGATCAGAATCCTGGACTCCGCACATCTGCTGTGACCCTGTGCATGATGGTGGCCTGAGAAAAATGCCCTCAAAAGCACAGGATGCTCGGGAACTAGAGACTGCGGGGTGTTCCAGACTGTGGAAGGAATCTGTGATTTTTTTTCTGCCTTAGGTGGTGCTTTCAGTATCACAGGGACCTTCCTTCACCTAGAAAATGTGGCTCTTTTGCTGGGGCAAACGTTTCCATCAATCACTAAAGCCCCAGCAGCCAGCACAAGTGAACTATTTAGAAAAGGCCTTATTTATTTTCATCAGAGCCAACTGCCCTGCTTTCCAAGCCTGCCCTCTGACGGTGCAAGTAAAGTCATTTTGCAAACCCGGGAAACAGCGGAGATGACAAATAGGGGGATCAGAAGGGAAGCTGTTGAGTGGGGGAAGAGGAAGCTCTTTCTATTTTTTCTTCTCATAAGCTTCATAAGCTCTCCCTGACCCTTTGCTCTATAGAGAAATGCATGTTTTGACAGCTACAGAAATGTGAGCCAGAGAGATTGTTAGATGTCTGCCATGCACGGAGCTAACATGGGGCCCCCTGCATGCCTCCAGCTATTAGATCACTACCATTTGGGCACTGTTATTACAGTCCGCTAATCGTTACACGTAGCTTTTCATTAGTCTTGAAGGATCAGGTTTTCAATGTTTATAAAATCCACAATACCTTAAGTCAGCCTAGCTAACAAGAGGTGTTCAGCACTTTGTGGGTCTGTTAAGTCCAATACAGATAACATTGTACAGGGGCGGGGAGGATGGACGGACAGACCATCCAGGCACAAGCAAGTCCTCCGGAGGCAAAGCAAGGGCTCCACACTGCAGCCCTTTTGCTACTGGAGAGTACTTCCTGTTGCTGTAGCAAATCTGGGTCAATAAGTGACCAATGAATTGTTGCTCCTTCTGCCCCCAGTGATGAGGCGTCTTCCTAGGGTTGTTTTTTGTTGTTGTTGTTTTGTTTTGTTTTGTTTTTTCTCTCGCATTTGGTCTAAGAAAATAGAGAATGCATTTGCTATAGAAGATGGTATGTCAAATTTTCCATCTTGAACTCTAAACAAATGAACTGTAAGAGAAAATAATGTAAATGAATGCCAGAAGGTAGGCCACAGTTAATGTGCCTTGTTTACAAGAAGTATGTCTAAGAGAAGCCATACTGCGTCTGGGAGGAGTACATCAAGAAGTCAATTTGCCCTTTCTGTGAGCCACACAAACCAGGCAGGGTGCAGGAAGAGAGAAGCCAGTTCACCCTTCCCATAAGCCAAACAGCGTGTGGGCTGAGAGTCAAGAACACCATGCCTCCCCGCCTCTAAGCAACCAGCTGATACAGAGGACAGGCTGATCTGATAGCAACTGAGGTACAAGAATAACTAAATGCTTGTATTGTTTGATTGACTTTGCAGGCCTGAGGCCTGTAGTCTGAGCATCTATTAGGAGGATAACAGTATGCAATATAGCAACTAAGGGGGATTTCTTTCTGTCTTGTTTTTGAAACATTGTTCTCATTGTTTTCTTTTGTTGTGATTTATTGTTTTGCTTTATTCAATGTTCTGCTTTGATTGGTTTTATTCTGTTTTGTTTTATTTTATTTTACTATGTCTGATGGTACGGGCAACTATGGTGACGATAACAAGAGATATTATGGTAGTCGTTGCTGATTTCCTATCATCCTGTTTTGAAGTCCTGTATCACCTTTACTGTTTTGTTTTGATTGGCTTTATTCTGTTTTTTTTTTAGGTTTTATTCTCTTTAAAATAAAAAAATAAATAACAAAAGAAGAATATGGCCACATAAAGAATCAAAAAGAAAAGCATTCCCTTCCGCTTCTGAGCTCACAAATTGCTGTTTCAAGTGTGTTCAGCACCTGGGGGTGTCTCCCACTTGAGGTGATCCACATGCATCAGGACCCAAAAACTCATCACTGATTTAGGGTATCAATGCAGTTGCCATAACAAAGCCTCCTCAATAAAAATGGCTCACATAGATCACTATTTATTTCTCCTTTGTGTAAAAAACTAGATTGACCTCCTGGGCAGATAGGGTGGCTCCACAATTATGAGGATGCCAGACTGTCTCTATCATGTCTCTACCATCCTCCACTTCAGCTTTTCATTTCCTATCCCAATTTAGCTGCTTTGACTCCTACCATCACAACTGTGTTCCAGTCAGCAAAAACAGGAGAGGAAGTTAAAATATACCCCTTTCTTTGAAGGCACAATAGAGAGACTTCTCACCTAAGTTACTTCAGAATGCAATCCGTGTTTTTGCTGGCACAAACAAGGCTGTAAAGCAGACCATTCTGGGCAGCCTTGCACATAGTTAAAATTCAGGCAACCTGGTAGGAGATTGAGGATGGCTGCTTGGAAACAGTCAGTCATCTCTGCCACACTGAGTCTCTTGTTCAGTTATTGCCTGGCTTTTCTCAGGTGCCACAGAATAGCGATCCTTAAACTTGTTCAGGAAACCAAGCACCTAGACATTACAGCCCAGATATGAGCAAGAGATGCCCAACATTAATGTATCAAAAGATATCTTCATGGAGCATTAGCACCACAGAATAGATTGGAAAAAATACAGCACTGGGGTCAAATAAATTTGGGAACTATCATGCCATCCCTTTCTGGGATGTGTAGGTACAGTCTCATTGCATAGGCTCTGAGAAAACAATTTAACTCTGTTAATCCAGGGTTCCCAAATCTTATGGGACTGAAGACTTTTAAGTCAACAATCCCACAGACTTAGTGCGCTACATGAATCCTCATCAGAAAACAGATTCAATTCCACCCCCTACACTGGCAATAACTATAGTAGCAGGATGTGTGACTGCGTAATAAGATCACTACTCAGCTCCAAGCTAAAACCCTCAGACTAGTACTAAAATGATGACACTAATGATGATGATGATGATAATGAAGCAAGCTGAAAGGGTCTTGTGGACCACTGAATGAGAGGCATAGCTTCTGCCACTCCTTCCTGAGATGCGGGACAGGACAGTATAGACCCCTGGGGAAGATCACCTGACTCTACAATGAGTCTCAAATCTCACCTTTCTCACTGTGGCCCTGGGACTCGCTATAGTCTTTGCTCTTTCTTCCTCATTGATAAGTAGATATATTCATTCCTACCTCACTGGGTGCTTGTAAAAACTAAGGTTGCCAATATAAAATTTTGGGCAGATATTCAATAAATGCTCAACATCACTTGTACCCTAAGTATGGTTTGCACACTAAGGTTTTCCAAGGAAGATTGGAACTTGATAGGTCTTTTAGAGTGTATTCCAGGTAAATCTATTTGCAAATAATACTACGCTCATTACGTATGGAGTGGGAACTCAGTATTTACAGATAAACGCCGGTTTTGGCAATGGGCTGGGGAATAATTATGTTGCAAAGCAGATTTGCAATATGACCCGAAATTTCCAGCTTCAGATGCACATTTTGTAGGACTTCTCCAGGGAACGGGGAGCCTTGTGAGGACCCTGTCTGTAGCAGCTTCAGATAGAAATCGAAGCAAACCTCTTACCTCACTACATGTCCACAAAATGAATAAACACACCCGTCACAGATAAACAACAGAATACTATTCAGAGGCTAAAATGAATAGATTACCAAAAAAGTGAGTGACAGAAGAATGTGGAGAGTAAAGCGTTACTTGCAGGAAAGTTTATGCACATTCAAGGCCATAATGCATTGTTGATACAAATGAAATACTTAATTAAAGTAGGAAAGTATATCCAGTCATTACCTGCACTGAGGTCAGGCTGCTTGCTACTTACTGCTGGAGAAGAAGGGGAATGTGATTGGTGAGGGAGCCTCAGGCATAGCTATAACGCCTTCCTTCTAGCAAAAGAAAAATAATCTGAGGCAAACAGAGCAAAACTTAAGAAAAAAAAAATCATGAAGCTTGATAATGGGTATACTGTTGTTTGTTATATCATTCTCTCTACATATTAGAAATAGTTCACACTACACAAAATCAGAGCTTTGCCTTTCCTAGAGGAAAGTGGAAACCATCTGAACCTCAGTCTCTCCACAAACCTTCCTAAAGTAATGCAGATGGACTAGGAAGGAGATAGAAGACCAATGATAATCCCTTTGCCAAAGCTGGGAGATGGAAAATATTATGAGTCTCATGACTGTGGGGAAATAAATATCCAGAGCCACCAGGCCAGCTGCTGAGTGCACGGCAGAATGAAGAGTCAGGCGAGGGATGCATGGAAAATGATAAAGGGTGCGTCTGGGAGAACTAAGATCGATGACAAAGCTAGTGCAAACTGCAATAGAATTCAGTAACGTTGTGGGATACAAAATAAACATTGAAAGATCAATAACTTTCATATATACAATCAATAACTAATTAGAAGATGTGATAAAACAAAACATATTTTTATTAGCAATCAAATAAAAATAAAATTCTTAGGAATAAACTGAACAGAAAAGATTTGCAATGTCTATATAAGGAAGTTTCAAGGCAAGCCTAGAAGACAATAAAAGCAGATTTGGACAAAGAAAAAGACATTTCTTGCTCTCTGGTAGGAGAGTAACATCAGAATTGTCAAGTTTCATCAGTTAATATAAAATTTAATGCAACCCCAATAAAAGTAACAACTTTCTTTAGACAACTTCTTTGGAAAGTACACATGAAAAGATAAATAGCCAAGAAAGTCAGAAACCAATCAAAGAAAAAGAGAAACAAGGGGACCTCACTTTACAAGAAGCAAAACATAGTATTAGGCCTCTATAATTAAAACTGTGCCACTGGCATAAAAATAGACAATCCAAATAAACAGAATAGAGAATCTAGAAATAGTCCCGAGTATATGTGAAAATTTAGTATTTGATAATGATGGCATCCTAAATCACTGAAAAGAAAACCAACTTTTTACTAAATGACGTTAAAACAACAGAGTAGCCATTTGAAAAATATAAAATTGGGTTGTTTCATGCCATGAACAAGAATAAACCATGAGAGATATAAATGTTGAAGAAAAATGCAGGAACTATGAGAAATATGAGTAACTTACTGAGCAGAGAGTGTAGGAAAAGATTATTTTACTTAAGATCCAAACAAAGACTTTTCCTTTACATCCTTTATTTAGGATTTAAATGTCATTTCTTCAATGAGATGTCGATGGCTCTTCTATCTATAATCACAACTTCTCTGGCACTTCTGGCCTTCTGAAATATAGATTATTTTCCTTAGAATTTACCACTATTTTACTCTCTAACCTACGTGGGAAACTTCAGCATGGCTTTTGCCAGTTGAATTGAAATTCTTCTTTCCTAGGAGATGCGGAAGAAATTGGCATGGTTTAATCACCCCTTCCACAGTTCTAATATAGAAAAGTAAAGAGCGTAATACAAACCCAAGCATCTGCAGAAGGCCAGGAGTGAGAGCAAGGGCGCCTCCACAGAGCCAGAGGAAAGACTCAGAAGAGACAGAGTGACAAGGAGTAGAAACGGTGGCAGGCACTGGGAAGTCTAGCACACGGCTTGCTTTTTGCAGTCCTCTAGAAGGTAATCCAGGGGCCTTAATTAAATGGAGACTGGTGAAAAGAAAAACGTTGAACAACTGATTTCAGACTCACTCACTGCTTAGTTCTTCTTAATCCTAAAACCATAACCAATCTCTACAAGAATCAGAATTCACCCAATCACAGTGAGCTCCCACAGTCAGAGAGGTCTCGTGAAGAGGCTGGGGTGCCAGTCCCAGCGAATGAGCTCCTGGACTTGCTTTGCAGGAGTGGGAGATTGCTCAGGGTGGACAAATGAGGGCCTCCCTGCAAGATTGCAGTCGTTGTGCAGTGCACAGCTGGCCTTCATCATGAAGCCACAAGAACAGCCTTCCTTGGAATTGTGCAACCTGCAGCCCAATGAGGATCTGTCAAAAACTCACCCCAGCTCTTTGGGGGAAAATGGAAACAGCATTTTCTTTACTGTAGTGCAATCTCTGTGCAGGATGGACACCACTCTGACCTCTGTTCATCTTGCTCAATCCTGAAAATCATCCCCCAAACATGGGCCTCTTTTGGTAAATTTTTGCCCTTCTGAGGCAGTTTGCTCACAAGCAATTGTTAAATGTCAGAGAGAAGGTCGTGATTTCCCCAATTTACCCATTTCTGTCTCTGGGCTTAGAAAGATTTTTTTCTTACATACACTGAAGTGATTTAATGAGATGGGCAAGATGGTCTTTAGAAAATAAGTTATTAATGAGAACTTTTTCTTCTAGAAGAAAATTATATGACTAGCGAGTAGTCCTGATGTTAAGTTTTAAGTGACTTTGGCTTATTAACAAATGGAAGGAAAATAACCAATGTTATTATAACGTGTAATTTCTGATAATAGTAACAATAAAGATTTTCTTTGCAGTCTTTTATTGTTCAATAAGAAGGTTACCAAGCAATTTACCAGAGTGTGGGCTGAGGATTGGAAAATTCCTTTTACACACAAATAATAAACTGTGTTGCCATGGAGAAGGGCTGGTCATAACAGGATACTGCTTTAGATCATTTGAAATGGTTCAAAGCCATGAGTTTCTGATACAAAGGAAACAACTTTATTCTCATCATCCATTATTATTCTGGAAAGAAATGCAAATAATAGCTGAAAACCAAAAGCTTAAAACCACTCCTTCTCAAATTTGCATTGGAAAGTTTTTAAATATACTGAAGCTTGATTTCCATCTCCAGAGATGCTAACCGGGATTTCTAAAGCTCGCCAAGGTGGTTCTAATTGGCAGCGAGCTGGAGAGACTTATTCTACACAGTGACGTACCTTCAGTCCAAACACAACAATATCTGAAAAGCTTTTTATCACAGATTTGTGGCTCAACGTAATGGAGGATTTATTTTAGAGGTAATTGTATGAGTGTGTCTAAACACAAGTGAAGAAATAGAAATCAGAAAGCAACACAGACAAAAACTAGAAATAGAACTTTACTAATTAGTAACAAAATATATTATCTGTTAATATAGTAGTATCATATTTTGTATAATACCTCAGTATAGCACACTAATATAATAGAAATATAAAACAAACATAACCCACGGTTTATAAAAATTTACACTAAAATAAAGTTAATCAGAATGATATTTGTACTCAATGAAAAATAAATTTTGTCTCCAGAAAACACCTGGAACTTACATGTTTTAAAGAAAATCAATTTCCCTCCCACATAAAGTCAGGTTGCAGTCAGATAACAGAGGCGAACTGAGTATCAGTGGAAACAACAGATCTGGTTTTCATTCAACTCTGAATTATTTAGCTTCATTGCATTTCAAGGTATCAGACTATTACATAGACATCAGCAAATAACTCCAGAAATGCGTAAGTTTGATTGCAAAGATCATCACATTTAAATCTAGCATCCGTAGTAAGAGGACAGTTCATCGTATCAGACTTCACAAAGCATTTCTTGAACACTTACTACTTACAAAGCAGTGAGATTTGCAGAACTGGGAAAATAAATAAAGACTCCAACTCTAGCTATAACGTTGATTACTTTTAAAAGCTTCACAGCAAACATCAGTCAATAGTAACATTTGTTCTGGATGACTGAGAGGTACATTATATTTGCTATATTATTCATTGTGCTTTCCATGTATGTTTGAATTACTGAAGAAAAGCTGAATTTCAACTTGGACTCCAACGTGAAATTTATAATCAAGGAAATGAAATAAAAGAGCTACATGAGTTAGCACTTAGAGTTCCACAGGCTTTGGAATTGTGGAGATCAGTTTTATTTGGGGTATAGGTAAGGACTGTGTAGAAAGACAAGATGGCAGAAAACAGTGCTGATTCAAGGAAGAAAGCTACAATGGGAGAGGCCAGCTGGGCTGCTATTCAGTGCACATGAAAGAAGGTCATGCAAGGTGCTCAAAGACTGTAATATTCTGGTCCACACCTGCAAGTGCCCACCTCACTATCCCAGCTGCCCCTGGGCCTCCCTACTGTCCACTCGCCAGGCACATGGCAGCCACCTGCAGAACCAGGCTCCACTGGCTTTGACTGAGTGGTGGCCAAATTTAACTGGCCGTTACATATTTTGAACATCATCTCTGAACACAGGCTAATTAAAAGGACTCACACCAGGATTTGAGAGGTGTCTGGAGTTGGCTCATGGATGTCCTCAAATGCCACTCCATGAAGTTCGAATTTTATTCATTAAGAGGTAGGAGAACATTCATCATGAGGGTTTTTTTGAGTAGGCAAGTAATATGATCAGAGCTCTGTTTAGAAAGATGATTCTGACAGCAGCTAATTTAGGATGATATGAAGACAGAGTACAGAAGCAAAGATTAAATGATCTTTGCAGACAAATGACATCACATGATTAAAATGGCAAGGAGGCTATATCTTATTAGGTACTACAATTATTACAATAAGGAAAGTATTGTTAACAAGTTCGATTGGACCTGACCTTGTTATTTTAATTATCCATGTTTATAACTGTAATTGGTATTGCTGTATCCATAGGAGTAAAAGTATTGTTCTGATATGGGTCCAAGGGTTCTAGTAGAGGATTTGAAGAGTATTAGTGGTTGACCATCCTCTGCACTCTTCCTCAGTTTTCTTTGTTAGGGAAAATTTTTCCTAGTTCTGCCTGTGATTTGATGTAAAAATCTAGAATTTCCCTGTCCTCATACACCCCTACATATACACGCCTACTCTCATGAGCACATACACACATGTACCTGTACCCACAGGCACCTGCATGGGAAAGTGCCCGCGCAAGCAGATGCACATCTATGCACGTGAACAAGTATGCATGAGTTGCCAGGTTTATGTACACACATGCATGATTCACAGAGGCCAAGACATTGGTATGTACAAGGGAATCCCAAGTCCACCCCAGAATTATTAAGGGGAACCCACTTGCTTGCTCCATTTTTGCCAGCCCTATACTCCAGTTGGACACGATTTCCATTATTCTCTTTCTAGTTTTCAGACTGCTCATTTTTGACTTACAAATCGAAGACAAATTGTTCTTACCACTTCAGTGCTTCAGTATACAGTGCTTCTTTCCTGAGACCCCCACAGTCTTCCCGCTGGTCCAAGACAGGACTTTCTCCTCAACCCCTCCTAACCAGGCTGAAATGAATGTGTTTTCCACATCCACGCTGGGGCTCCATCTCTATCTTGTCCTGTCTGGAAACAAGGGTCTCCATCCACCATGGAGTTGGGATGCACCCCTATTCTCAAACCATAGATACATTCACCAATTTGGAAACTTTTCAAACTCCATCATTTGAGGGTTAATGGAGGCTCCATGCCATAGGCATGATTAGCTCAATCTCCAGCCCCCTCCACACCAGCAACCGTGTAATCAAGCCCTCACATTTTTGTCAATAAGCCCCCATTCTGAAGCCAAATAAGGGCTCACCATAGACCTCATCAGAACAAAAGATGGTCCTATCACCTGGGAAATTTGAAGAGATTTAGAAGCTGGAGGCCAGAAATTAAGGGCAAAACCAAATACGTATTTGTTACCCTCTCCTAACATCAATCACTGCTGGAAAAGTATCCCTCCTTTAGTGTTTCTAAATGCATACTGAAGTAACATTAACAAATAAAATAGTGTTGTGTTAATCAGTCAGATCCAGCGAAGAAAACCAGAAACCACACAAGGCTTTTCAAATAGAGGGGATTTAATGCAGGGAATTGGTTACATAGGCATTGAAAGGTTGAGGGAACTCAGATATTAGTAATTACAAGATGCAGCTCCATCCCTAGGGTTGAGGGTACAAAATTCAGAAAGAACACTAAGACTTTGGTGCCCAAGGATGGTTGATTAGACTCTATGGATTGATCACTGCTTCGATTTCTAAGGGGAACTCTGCACATCTGCTGCAAAGATCAGCCCAAAACACATAGCAGGTGACGTGCTCCTGGAGGGATGCCAACAGGACCTAGGAACAGGGAGTCCACAGTGGACATGTCCCCATGTAACAGGACACCTGAGCATAACAGAATGCAGGACATCTGGTTTGTGTAGTGCCTGCCCGGATGCTGAAAGTAACCATCACATGTACTGCAGCTCAGCCCGTGTTGATCGATGTGACCGTACATACTGGGAAGAGAGAAGCGCAGATGACAATGGCTAGCACAGCTTTTAATGTTTACAGGCCTCTTGCTTTTGCTTTCAGTGTCAGAATTATTTTTTTTAACCTACAGTGGAATCCAATTGGTATATAAACCTATTTGATCTACAATTTTCTTATGTCCTTATAGAGACAATTATGTAAAATTACTTCAGGCTATGAAACTAAATATGCAATTTTTGAAGCCCTCAATATAATTAAGAAAATATGTAATTTCAGTTACTATATTAGAATATAAGACACAATGCTATTTCTGGTTCAACTCTTCATTTCATAAATGTGCAAATCCTTCAGCAGTAACTCATTCTGATGCAAAGATTTTGAAGAATGTAAAAACCCATGATAAAGCCACATTCATTTCTTTAAAAAGAGCTCATTTCTGTGACTAAAAAATGGGAAACAGATGGTAAATATTTGCCTGAATTAGAAAAAGACAGAGACTGAGTCCAAAAGTCCTAATTCTGGTTATTTTTTGCTTTATTTCACCAAATAATGCCTTCCAAAACTGTCCTTATTTTAATGTTTTGATTCCATGGAAAGAAAGTCACTTAACCTGAAAATGTCAGATCTTAGGACTCCCACAAGATGCTTTGCCTTCAATGAGAGACGGCGGGTCCCTGGGCTCAGGTCCACCCAGCTGCTTATTACACTTTGCTTCCACGGCACTGTCAGGTACCTAAATGCTATAGTTTCAGTATTTACAGTTAGTTCCTAGAGACTATGAGGTCATGGAAGAAGGTAAAGCTCACATATTTTGCAGAGTATAAAAGCCTGCTAAATCACAGTATCTGGTTTTTTTTGGAAACCAGTATTAACAGCCACTAGGCATGCATTTTAAAAGCCCCCTTCACTGTTGTTAGGACACAAAAAATGAAATTATAAAAAGAAGAAAATACTAAAACAGACAGGAAAGTCTCAGAAAGGATGACAGCAAAAT
Source organism: Dasyprocta punctata (assembly GCA_004363535.1). Taxonomy (NCBI): domain Eukaryota; kingdom Metazoa; phylum Chordata; class Mammalia; order Rodentia; family Dasyproctidae; genus Dasyprocta; species Dasyprocta punctata. The sequence goes on along the minus strand of RJWM01012132.1, from coordinate 17,847 downwards.
GACAGGATAAACACCCATTGTCCTTCTAAATAGTCACCATGGGAAGAGAATGCGTGCCACCACCCCCAGGAAAGCATAATTATTCATAATGACATCATTCTCTCTCAATCTTGCCTTTAATTATATCTCAACCCCCAAAACACTCAGTTTAACCAACTTCTTCTCAATCTGCTTGTGACCAAAGACCATTAATGCAGTTCAGTGTGTTGCCTGCTGTGGTTCCAAGTGATTTGGGGATGTTTCTAAATTTTAACAGCTGTTTTAAAAGATAAATATCTATTGGGGATATTTCTCAAAATTGGCCTCTTTACTGATAAGAATTTCAACATAAGAGTTTTGAGTTATTTTGCATCTTGGGTATAATCCAAGTGTTGGCTCCCACTGTTTCTACATTAAAAGAAAACAGCAATTACAATGTTTGGATTCTATTATTTTGGACACAGCATGTCATATATCATGAACTTTAGCTGTGCCTTTATTAGGCATAAACAATCCAACCATCCTCCCCAGCATTCTGCTTTCATTATTAATTACACTTTTCCTCTAAATGGGATGTTCCTCCAGGATGAGTCTTCCAATAATTTTATCACATCTATTTACACTCCAGAAGATTGTTAATGAATAAGGGCTTTTGGAATTAGAAAAATGATTGTTATTGTTAAATGAACCCTGGAATGCAATCAAAGATAGCAAGAGAATAATTTCTCAGCTAGTCAAGTGACCACAAAGAGACCAACAGGCCAGCAAGAGAAAATGTTCCCTAAAAATAAGTCTCGGCTAATGACAGCATATATTCTAGTCCTTTGAATTAGCCATAATAAAATATCCCAGGACACATGGCTTGAACAACAGATGTTTATTTTCTCTCTGTTCTGGAGGCTAAGAAATCTAAGATCAAGCTCAGGGAAGGTTGGTTTCTGCTGAAGTCTCTCTTTCTGGCCCATAGATGGCTGCTTTGCTCTCACTTAGCCCTTCCTGGCACACATATGAAGAAAGCTGGCTCTGGTTTTCCTCCTCTTACAAGGGCACCTGTCCTACTGGATTACAGCCCCATCCTCATGACCTTCATCACCTTTACTATCACCTTTATTACATCCTCACAGGTTCACCTTAGAGTCATGAGCTACAACAACAACCTTTTAACCAAAGACAAATAGCATGTACAGTGGTGACCACAAGAAACTGTGTCACCTAGTGAGGTCATAGCCATCACAGTATTTCTAAGTACACTCTATGATGTTTGTGAAATGACAAAATCACCTAACGATGCATTTCTCAGAATGTATCCCCATTGTTAGTTCATGTGACTGTATAGTCACATCAAAAGTTAGGGCTTCAACATAGGAATTTTGGCAGAATACAAACCATCAGACCATAACACCTTTCCTTCTGGACAGCAAAGTCATTTCCACTGGGGTCAGCACACAGGCAATGGTAAAGAATAGTGAGGTCAGACTATCAAGTAAAGGGATCACTGGAGGTTACGTTCAAAGTACAGCCAAAAAGAACAAAATCAGAACAAAACTCAGAATCTGAGAAAGAATCAGAGGACATGCACACCAACGCTAAGCAGGGGCACTTTGGAGCAACTGTATTTAAAGTCACCACCTGTATGAACATTGGCACAGTTAGAAGGAAAATTCCCCGAGAGAGAGGGAAGCATGAGCCTTGCATGGTCACCACTGCTGACCACCATCTTCCCTGGAGAGCCTGATGAGTTCTTGTCTCAGCCACAGGACCAACTGACCACAGCCTCTGGCTGTCATCTCCTCAGCAGCCACACAAGTCTCTGCCCTCCTGCTCCCAATGGGTGACTTTATCCCTTGTTCCAACTTGATATCCCCCTGGTGCTTCTCCTGCTATATTATAAAAGCCAAGGCTATTTTGGAAATAATTTACAAGGAATATTCAGACCACCTGGCTCCTCCAGATCTTTTGTCTGTGCTGGGGACCTGGTTTAGACCTTGTGACCATTCTCCTCCCTGTCACCAATAGAGATGATTTTTCTTTTGGAGGTTGTTTTTGGTTTCCTGTTTTTGTTTTGGTTTGGTTTGGTTTTTTAGGGGTTTTTTGTTTGTTTATTTTTTATTTATTTTGCCTTTCATTGTTCAATGCCCTTCCTGTGGTGGACACCTCTCCCATGTGTGACTCTTGCTGGTTGATAAGGTACCACCTCACCCTAAAACCCCTCCTGTGAGCAGTTGTTTTCCTAGGCCCTGGCAGCTGCTACTAGGACTTTGCTAAGACTGAATCAAGAGGCTCCAAAGAAGCTTGTTTGGCAGCTGTGTCAGCAGCAGCCTGGAAGTGCCATTTAGCTCTCAGTGGTCCCTGCAGTGCCAAGCATGGTCCAGTCCCACTGGGCAGGAGTGCAGAGGAGCCCAGCCAGTCTGGGTTGAGCTCCAGGTCTCCGACCTCCTCTCCCGTTTGGCTGTTGCATGGCTTCTGCTTTCTGCAGCCCCTTATCCCTTCTGTGAGCTGCCTGCTACCCTTCTCATAAATTGCTTTTCTGCTTAAGTAACCAGAAGGGACTTCTGTCTGCAACTGAGAACCCTCAGCAGCACACCACCTCTGGCTCTGGGAGCTGGAATGGAAGTAAAAGTCTAAGCCAGAAGAGTAATGGAGAATCAAGCATAATGCCAATCATTGAATAAGAAAGCAGGACATAAACTTGATTTGGAAGCAATTATAATACAAATGTAAAATAATCCACAAGCAACTCTTTTTTCCTTTGTCCTTAAGGCTTTGCGAAGGTCATGAGGACTTTTCAACAGTTTTTCAAGGGCAGACTTAAAAACACTCCCTAAATCTGCACCTCCTTGGTTAAGAAAAGAATATCTTTTTGATTTGCTTCACTGGTTCTTTAAGCCAACTCGGCAAAGACTCACAAAGACCAAGCAACTTTGAAAACTGTTAGAGATCACTTATAGAGTGGGAAACTTGGCCAAGTTTTGAGAAGTAATTTATGTGCAGCCTGATGTGTTCCATGAAGTGGAAGCCCCAGGATCTCTTTCATATCCAGAGTGTCAGGGACAAATGGGCTTTGGTGAATTCCAGAGAACAAAGACATTTGGGGAGAAATTTTAGAGTAACATTCAGAACTTTCAGGCATCACAGGGCCTAATTTGCTACTTTATCCAAGTTCAGCTATCCTAATATTGAAGGCCTGCTGGTGAAACCATCCAACTTCCTCTTACTGAATTGATAAGTAGGCAAGAGATAATCCAGCAATGAGAATCGAGTAATCAGGAGATTCAGGGAAAAAGTGAAGCACTGCTCTTTCTCTTAGAGATAAACCCACACAAAACAGCATGAGACGCCTACAGTTTCACACCAACTCATTAAAACTTCTAGGGTCTTACCTCATTAGACCAATTTCATTCAAACTAAACATATGCAATGACTCCTACAGTAAATGAGATTAAAACAATACAGAATGTGAAGCTAGAGTCATTGCCAACTTAGTAAGGGGCCTCTTTCTCACAAAAACTGACAAATACTGGTTGAACACACCCATATATCTCCTGGCTAACTTAACCACTGACTAGGTGAAGGGGTCAGACACAAACTTAAATACAAAAAAAGTTACACTGCACACAGGGAACTGACCACAGAGAATAAATTGATACTGACTACACTGAGTATAAATATAAATGACACACTCATTTCTCTTCCACTGCCCAGGTTCTGACTGTTCCCTTTAGCTGTGGTTTTACTTTTCATTTATTTTGTGTAATCACAACTAAAGCTGAGTGAACCTTTCAGGCAGACCTCTAGCTGTCATTAGTAGACTGGTTATGCGAGACTGGGTGTGTGGCAGATCTTATTTTCCTCTGCTCTTCCTGCTCTACTTTCTTTGCCCTGCTTCCCCCTTTATTTTTATAATGCCTGAAAGGAAAGCGCTCGTTGAGTAACCCTGAAGGAAATCACAGCCATGACACTCTGCTCCTAACTTCATTCTGGTTTCTGCTCCAGTGGGAATTTGCCACAAAGCAGGAAGCCTCTGAAGAGACCTTGGCAGGCATGAAGTTGTGCCACGGAATCAAGATCTCCATAGTGATCATCACAATTCACCCTTGCTGGTGGGCATGGTGCTGTGTGAAACAGGGTTGCAGAACTTACTAGAATTTATCAGAAATTTAAGAGCAAAAAAATGTGTGATGAATGTGCCACACGGAAGCCGGCAAGACACAGGGAGGTCTGTGCCCAGGAGCGGGTGCTGTGCTGTTTGTAAGGGGGCTAGAAGGAGGAAGGGGCTTGCTTTGGAGCATCCTGTCAATCAACCACCCACATCAGCCCACGCCCTGATCCTGAGATCACTGGGAAATCTTCCTGGAGCCCAGTAGCTGTCCATAGGGGTGAGTCATGGTTTGTTATAAAATGATTGATTGGCAGGCACAGTAGCAAGTGCTTATAATCCCAGAACTCTGAGAGGCTGAGGCAGGAGGCTCTCAAATTGAAGCCGAACCTGTGCAGCTTAGTGACTTAGTGATACCCTATCTCAAAATTTAAAAAAAAAATTTTTTTTTAAGAGCTGGGGATGTAGAATAGTGCAAAGGCCCTGGATTCAGTCCCTAGTACCCTGCCCCCCACCCAAGATGACCGTACTCTGTCTCCTCCTGGGCACTGCACGATGTACACAAGTGGATGGCAACATTGTCGCCCAGGAACTTCGATGGGATAGTAGTAAGGGAAAGGCGGCAGCAGGGGTGTTGGAGCAGAGGGAGAACAGTGAACAACCCCAGGCAGCACTGTGGCCCTCAGCCCCTTACTGCGGGCCAGAGACAGAGGGGAGCTGACCAGCAGGGCCTGGAAACAGAATGGGATGGGGCGGGGTGAAAGGAGGTCACAGCTTTGGAAGTGAGAAACAAAACTTCCAAGACCATCAGGCTAACCCCAGGGCACTGAAGGAACTGTTTACAGTCGAGGGGGAAAGAAGCAAGGCCGCAGCATGGCAGTCACTGTAGCAGCAGCCCAGTTGCTCCCCGACTCGCGGACACCACAAGCGGCTGGGCCCCGATCAGCCAGCACAGCCCCAGCGTTCTGGGAGGACTCACCCACCTGAGCTCCCAACCCACCGGGCCTGGTGCTGGCTGGGCCTCAGCAGAGGTTGCAGGGGGAGAAAAAAGACGACGATCCTGCACACTGGATCCTTAGCACAGCACAGCAGGAAGAACCCATTCTCAACAGCCAACGGCTATTTCATACGTTGACATTCCAGGCGCCGGGCGCTTAGACATAGGAGGAGGCGATGTCCCAGTGGCCCCATTGTAAATGTTTTTGTTTTTGTTTTTTTTCTTTTTGTTTTTTTTATTTAAGCAAAGAAAAAACAGAAAAAAAGACATATAAAACAAAGACAACAAGCAAAAGAGACAAACAAAAGACTAGAGTAAATACACAACAGTAACATTGCAGGTTTACAAAATCGGATGATAGAAACTTGACAATGGTTGCAATATTGCATACCACTATCTTCAAAACCCATTGTAAATGGAAAGCATGTTTATTGCACCGAAACTGCCAGACCCCATAGCGTAGGATACGGCTAACTGGAAGATACACACAGCTTGCTGCCACTGCCCCACATTGCGAGAGATCAAAATTCAAATTCCAAAGCCCAGTTTCTTCTGAATGCATGGCACTTTCTCACATCGGAGCATTGAAAACTCCTAAATCGAATTGTTCCTGCCGCTCAGATCCATGCGCTCAGGTTCCTTTGCTCACTGCGGATCAAAACAAAAGAGGCCGTTTATGCTGGTGAAAAGCAGAGGGGACTTACTCCACCGTAACTCTAAGGAGACGAGGGACCTTATTTACCTCTAATCACCATCTCACCATGTGCAGCCAGGAGCTGAGGGGAGAGGGAACACGATGAGACAACCCACAGCTTGAGGTGGGCTCCGTCACCCCCAGTCTTCCTCCATTCCTTCTCTTCCCTGGGGAAACTGAAACTGGGCTCCCACTTCCTGAGGGCCAAGTGTACATATTGTGTCCCTTCATCTGGGCTCAGGAGAAAGGGGATGGATCATAGTTTATGCCCAAGGCCTCAGGATGTGCCCAGCTGCCTACTGGGATTTCTCGGTGTCCACACCTGCTTTGTGCTAATCTCCAGGTCACCACTTCCTGACCTGTCCCTCCCTCTGACCTCTGCACTCTGGCTTTGCCTTATTTCAAACCCTCTCTGACTCTCAAACGCTGGTCTCTCCTGCCACCTTCTGGATTTTAGCTACATGTTCCTTGGTGACAAAGCCCCAGACTGTCACATCATACACAGTAAGACCCTAGAGCTAACTGAGCCCCCAAGGATGGAACACAAGCCCTGTGTCTCAGTGAGTTAAACTTGCTGCACTATATCATTAAAGAGCCATTCGTGCTGACTTGCAAGATCAGGCTCCCCAGCCAATCCTCGCTCTTGAGCAAACTGGAATCTTCCATAACTAAGTTAAAATGCCACTTTAAAATACTTGCTTCTTTTGCACACTTTTACAATAATTGCCATAAATTTGACAGGAAGCTTCAAGGAAGGAGAAGTAGCCACCTCAGCACATCTGCCAGGCGTCTCTGTGTTCCCCGGTTCAGACCCCTGTGAACTCGGTCTCAGGGGAGGGCCAGCTGCCTAGAGCTAAATCCCTTCAACCCTGAGGTCCTGTGAAAATGCTCATGATACACCTCATCAGGGTGTGCAAAGAGAATGGTTAAGAATGTTTGAAAAGCCTTTCTGCAAAATGAGATGCTGAGTAATAGCCTGGGAAGCCTGTGGTCCTTCGGAAGCGGACAGACCCAGGAGGACAGACCCTTGAGCAGGTAGCCCTTTCTGCCCATCAACGGTCAGGTACAGTGTTTGATGCACAAGCAGCAGGGCTCCACTCGGAAGAGTCCCTGAAGAAAGCAGGCTCCTGGGAAGCAAAAACGTGGAATAAACCCAGCACAGAAAAGATAGTTGGTGTCTGGCTAGAACTAGCTGATAAGAACTTCCATTTTCTCAGTATTGGGGGTTGAACTCAATGCTTCACACAGGCTAGACAAGTACTCCACCACTAAGCTACATCCCCAGCCTTTCATTTGATTTTCAGACAAAATCTTGCTAAGTTCTCCAGGCTGAGCTCAAATTTGCGATTCTCCTTCCTCAGTCTGCCAAGTAGCCGGGGATACAGGTGTGCACCATCGCACTCAGCATGGTAAAATATCCTTACGGGAATTTTATATTACAGTCTTCTTTGACTACCCTGGCTGCAACAAAACTTATCAATGTAAACTTGGATTTGTGAGTCTGCCTCTTCGTGTGAAACAAAGAGCCACTTTGAAAATTAAGACATCTATATTACGTATGTGGGGAAGGGGATATTATTTGACCATCAAAAAGGATGCAATCCTACCATTTGTGGTGACATGGATGAATCTGAAAGGCAGCTTGCTAAGTGAAATAAGCCAGTCAGAGAAAACCAAATAACATGCAATTGCACTCATTTGTGGGGGCTAAAAACATGGATCTTGTGGAAGGTAGGATATGGTCACTAAAGACTGAAAAGTAGGGTGAGGAGGAACAGAGGGAGGTTAGATAATGAGTATCAAAATACAGTTAGATGGGTGGAAGTGCTTCTGGTGTTCTACAGCAGAGGAGGGTGACTACAGTCTACAATAATTTATTATATATTTCAAACTACCTAGAAGAGTCTAAAGTTGCTAACATAGAAATGATAAATATTTCGAAAGGTAGAAATACTACTTATCCTGATTTGAACATTATGCCTTGTACGTCTATTTTAAATTACCACATTGTCCCCCACCAATATAGCCGATTTCTGTATTTCAGCTTAAATACAATTGATAAAAAGATATCCGCTTGGTGGAGCCCTCTGCAGGCCACCGGGCTTTGCAGTACACAGGATGCTCTCACAGCTGAATCTTTCCTTGAATCTCAAGGAATAGAAGCTCACGCAGCAGGACCCCCATCTCCCAGGATGTCACAGGGGTCAGCTGTGCGGATTCCACTTCACTGCTGCCCCTCGCCTCCCTCATCTCAAGCCAAGTGAGCTCTCTCCTCCAAAGGCCTAGGGAATGCACTTTCCTCCCTTACCTTCCAGGTAGATGTTGGATGTTCCTTGGTTTAAAAACTTAGTTTGCATCTCACCCCAGAAAGAATGGTTAGTATTAAGAAGTCAACCAATAACAAGAGGCTGTGGAGAAAAAGGAACCCTTCTCCATTGTTGGTGGGAATGCAGGCTGGTGCAATCACTGTGGAAGTCAGTGTGGAGATTCCTCAAAGAGCTAGGATTGGAGGTTCCATTGGACCCAGCTATTCCCCTTTTGGGTATCTTCCCAAAAGAACTAAAAGTATCATACCACAGCGTTATATGCACAACTATGTTTATAGCTGCACAATTCATAATAGCGAGATCTTGGAAACAACCTGAATGCCCATCAACTGAGGAATGGACAAAAAAGATACAGTATTTCTATATAATGGAATACTACTCAGCTATAAAGAATGATAAATTAGACACTTTCACACTTACATGGATGCATCTTGAAAATATACTTATCAGTGAACTAAATAAGTCACACATATATAACCATTGTATTGCTGCACTTTGTGACAAACTGAAAGAAAATCTATATATGTATATAAAAAATTAGTTAAGATACTTAAAGAAAAAATTTTGAGTGAAAAGTAGATTTCACAGGGTCATTTTCAGGTTTCATTTTTACTGCGAATTGTTCTTTTGAAAATAATATAGCATTCATAAATTTGCATTCATTGCCAATGTTTTTCTAATGTCCTACACATTCTTTTTTGTTACAAAAAAAAAAACTTAGTTTGCTCCATGAGTCTGGGGAATATGGCCCTGCACAAAGACGAAAGCCACCATCCTCCCCAAACTGTGGGACAAATTAAATTCATGAACCAAGGTGCTGCTATTTATGTATAATGTTCCATATACAAGTCTACCTTAAATAATATTTTAAAGGATGCCATAAAATAATACATAATATGAGAAAATACTGACATTATGTTATTTCTTTCAAAGTTTTATTCATTAATTTATTCACTCCAAAAGCATTTATTAGGCTTCTTATTGTAGGACATAGAGAATAAATTTTTACATAGTGAATAAATTTTTTAAAAATTTCTCTGCTTACACTCCAGCATGGAGTGTTGCATCATAAGTATCCACATACAGTACAGTGTATGCACGACTGTGTGTGTCTCTGTGTGTGCATACACTCATTGGGTGTAAACACATATTTAAAATAATCACAGAAAATGAGAATGGAAAATTTTAACAAAGATGGCTGGGAAGTGGAAGTAATGGTTACTATCTTCTCTGTGCTTTTACCATTTTCTCTAATGAGCACATGCTCCCTTCATAATCAGGAGCAAATTATTAACAAAGTTCTGAATGTGGACAGATTGGCTCCAGCTGCTTCTCAGCGGGACGGAGCCACCGTGCACGGCGGGTGAACCTGCAGCCCTGAGCGTCGACAGCTGGGTCACACCTGGAGCGCCTGCACTCGACTCGAATGGATCTCTTCCAGGCAACTGATATCCAAAGATGCATCGATTTATTAAGAAAGAAAAGAAAACATACAGTGTGGCCAAGAAAAACTTTTTCATTGGCATCGCGAAAGGGTGTCTGCAGGGATTATTGGCTAAGCCAGGATTTTTCACTGAACACGAAGTCAAAGCCATTAAATCAGACCCAGGAGGGTGTATCGACCTGCAGTGGGGTGTTTGTCCCTCGCTGAGTTAGATTCTTACCTTCCTCACCGCTTTGAGAAGACCCTAAGATCAAACCACGCAGCTTAATTTCCCACCTGTAATGGAGAGAATAATCTCTACATTAGAAGTCTGTTCTACTTTCCACAAAATTCTCACTGATCCCATGACAGCTGGGCTTTTAGGACCCACAGTGCCGTGTACGCCCGCTCCTGACTGACCCCTGTTGTTTCTAGCTCAAACCCATGTAGGTAACGTGTCACGGGTTGCTAAACTCCATGTTAAGGGAAAGTTATTACATATACATGTGTTTGAAATGTGATTTTATTTAGAATTTTCCATTCTGTCATTAAGCAGGTCACTAGGAACAGAATCATTAGGTGAAAATTAATGTGTTACATCTTGTTGTGTATGCATCATTTTTCTGTACTAGAACACATGAAGACATAATGCTATGCTACTCTGCTTCACACTGCAAGCCCTTCCTTGCAGAACAAGAAATATGTTCTGAAAAAGAATTTTGGGTAGTGCTTATGTTAACTGGAACATGTGTGCATGGACTGGGGAAATACATATATGACTGGGCCAGGAGATACCCAGATTTTTGGTCAAATATTTTTCTGGAAGTGTTTGTGAGGATGTTTCTGGATGAGAGGAGCCTCTGAGTCAGTAGAATGCCCTCCCTAGTGTGGGTGACCCTTATCTAATCAGTTGAAGGCCTGGCCAGACCAGAATAAGGCTGAATCAGAGGAAACTCCTGCCTGGTGGCCTTCAGTCATGAATCTCAGGGTATCTTCCTGATTTGGGGCTCAACATGAAACACTGGCTCTTTCTGTATCATAAATCTGCTAACTTTCAGGCTGGAACTACACCTTGGTTCTTCTGGGCTTCCACCACGTTCACTGCAGATCTGGGGACTTGTGTGCCTCTCAGGAACACTAAATGATCCATATTTTGGTATCAAGAGTGGTTCCAGAGGAACATAACCTTAGAGATGAACTCTCAGAATTGATTTTTGCATTTTTGAAATTGGCTTCCTAATGTGATCGTGTTTAAAGACACTAATCTATTTCCAGCAATAAAGAGAGTAATGATAGTCTATGAAATGATCTAGCACTAAAGGTATACACAATATTCCCATTGGAAATTTCCAGACAGCCACTTATACAAAGCACCAAAGTGAGTGTTCATCTATAGGACAAACACTTTTGGCGAACTAATGACTCTGATAGGATAGGCTGGTAGAACCTAATGTCACTGGACAAAATGGGAAAAGAAAAAGGTGAGATCAGAGAGTTAAGTGTATAGCTCCAAAAGCACACAAATTATCTGAAAGCTTGCATGTGCGACTGAAGAAAATTCTTACCTCCTGTGACTGAGGCCTGAGATTGCTGAACATCAGACACAGACTCTCATCCCATGACTGGCCGAATTACAACACAAGTTGAGGCTTCAACCTCTTAGGGTCTCTATCATTAGAGTAAGGGCACTAGTTTTGAAGGAAGATTCAGATACTGAAAGGGAGCTGTGTAGCAAGACCTTGATGAAGGTAAAGGCATTGCCCACTAAATTTGCTAAGTCTTCTTTCCCAGTGGAAGAGGCCTCTCCACCTCATAGTGGAGACAACTGCCATCCCCTGGCTGAGGGGATTAACTTGAATTGCTTGAAGAAACAGTAATGGCATCTCCTCAGGAAGCTGCTGTACAAGACAGGGCTGGGTCTCCTCAGGACTCACCCACTCCAACCCTCTGCTTCTAGACCTGTAACTAGAACCAAGTCCTACCAAGCCCCTAAAGGTGAGGTGAAAGTGTGACCCATGAGGAGGTCCGTTACACTTCAGAAGAACTACTTGAGTTTTCTACTTTATACGGGTAGAAACCTGTGTAGGAATGGACATTAAAGTTATGAGATAATGGTAAAAGGAACTTAAAGTTGCACCAGGCCAAATTTATGGATAAGGTCCAATAAGAAGATTTTGCCACTCAGGAAGTTAGAAAGGACTGTGACAGACTTGTTAGTTGGTTGTTGGTTGGCTGGCTGGCTGGTTGGTTGATTGGTTAACTAGTTGGTTGGCTGGTTGGTTGGCTGGTTGATTAGTTAATTGGTTGAAACATGAGCTGAAGTCGAGTTTGAAGTGCCAGATACCTGCCTTGTATTAATGTAAAGAAGGCATTCTAAGACTTAGGGAGCCTGAAATGTTAGAGTACATTTGTCAATCAAGATCTACTCACCACACTGGACAGGTTCAGGAGACATAACTTTCATCACAGTGTGGAGAAATGAATTTGCAGTGGGAGCCTTTGTATTCTTGAAGAACAGTTATTGTCCTTCCATCTGTTCTGTATCTTAAATGAGAACCGTGACCACTGAATGTCATGGAAATAATTTGATCCCAGGGTGGTAGAGGTCAATTAGGGAGCCCAGTTATCAAAAGCAACATGGGAATGGTTACCATAATGGACAGGAGAGTAAAATCAACAATACAAAGAGTTACTGTGACTTGTACATGGTTAGTTGGTTGTAGCATTCTTAAAAGTAAAATAGGAAGCCTAATAATCTTTATTTGATCTACATAAGCAGGAAAGTTCTAAATCAAGTGAAGAAAAATCTAACCCAAATCATAAAAACAGACTTCGGCCCATTTATATATTCAGAGTCCCTTGAATTAAAAAAAAAAATAGGTCCCCCTAAAAAAGACCCCAGTATACAACCAAAAATGTATACTGTCAAGTCTTTCTCCCAGTCCCCCCCAAAGAGACCTCTGGAATTTTATCAGGGTTACTATGCACTAGGGAAAAGGAATTATTCAGACCTTTCAGAGACAACTAGATATGGTCTCTGAGGTGACATGGATTCCAGGACACCTAAAACATACTGTGGTCCACCAATCAGACTAAGAACTTATGAAGGGCAGGTGACTAATGGATTTTCAGCTCAGATCCATCTCAGAAGGGCCCTGTGTGTCCCCGAGCCCATCCTGTGGTTATTTCCTTGGCTCTGGGATGCATAATTGGGAAAAATATACTCATGGGCTGGCTCCATGGTCGGTAGTAGGTGGGTTACTATGCAGGAAGTGGAAAGGGGAATGACACTAGAATCGCTTCTACTTGGAAAAATATTGTGTTCCTGGATGGATTGCAAAAATTAGTGCCATTATCAAAGACTTAAAAAATATAATAGTAGTGATTTTGCCGTCATCCTCATTCAACTCACCTAGATCATCTGTGCAGAAAACAGATGGATCTCAGTAAATGACAGTGAACTTGGAGCCACTGGCAGCCACAGTGCAGGGCCCTGACACTTTGAAGCAAAGTCTGGTCACCTCTGCAAGTAACTAATTTCCTTTTAATAAAGCAGCTGTTGGTTTGCTACTGGATCTTAGTAGACACTGAATTTTTAACTATGGACAGTTAAGTTAGCATGTGAGCTGAGCTTCCCATCATGATCTGACTCACCACACCATGAAGGTGGGTATGCCCAGCAACAATCCATTTTCTAACGGAAGAGGCATATAGGACACCAGGCTCAAGAAAGCCCTGAAGTCACATGTGACACGAAGCACAAGTAAGTTATACACACACAGTCCCCCTTCTTGCTGTACTGGCTTTTCTCTTCCAGGGTGCACCTATGGCCTGACGAGGGGTTCCTGACCATCAGGAGGTCAGCAGAAGAGAAGATCTGGGCCTGGATTATAGGTGGTTTCCATGATGAGCTGGTAAAACCAAGCATGGCCACCTGCAGCATCGTGCCCATTCTTGAGGACACCCCTGAAAGGCAGTAGTGAAGGGAAATGCTCCCAGTATACAAAAGCACTGTACCAGGTTGCACACTTTGCTTGGAAGGAGAAACAGCATGATTAAATCAATGCATGGGCTGTGTGCAAATATTTGGCTAGACAGTGAGAGACTTGAAGGAATCATGACTGGGAAATTGGTAACAAGGAAATGCAGGGAAGAAATAGCAGACAAACCTCTATGAATGGGTAGAAAAGATCTGAAGATGTTTGTGATTCACGTGAATTTTCACCAAAGACTGACTTCAGCAGAGGAGGATTTTAATAATCAGGTGGGTGGGATGAACAATCAGCCTGCAATTGTAATAGCAGACGTATTTAATTTATATCAGGATTTAAGAATAATCTTGCATCATAATATTTAAGTTATTGCATATCAAATAAGAGTAAATATTATTCAAAGACTTTAGCTCCTCTTCTGGAGCAGAAATGAGTACATTTTCGGTTGTTCACAGATCCGTTCTATCATGTTAGGCAGAATTATGACCTTGTCATTGTCTTCCTTTGAAGGTTAAAGATGGTCTAAGGGGATGCATATGGGTGCCAGGTTGATGAGGGGTGGACCTGAAATCATTAATTTCATAAGCCAACTTGATTTAAAACATTATTTCTCTGAAATAGAAGTCGTGTGTTTTTATATACATTCAGTTGGCAGGGCTTAGTCCTGTAACTACTAAAGTGACTGTGAATGAGCTATATGAAAATATCACAAAATCTCATGGAATTTGTTTATATTTGTTAGAACAATTGCAGCTTAGTTTTCTCAAGGAGATAAATTACAAAAATAATTTTTTTGTGGATGCCTTTAAGTGACTTCCTTCATTAACATTCTTTGCTGGATTCTTATCTTCTTGAGCTGGAAACTTTGGAATATCCCAGTGTTCTGTGTTTGGATAAATTGTTTATCATATCTATACTTAGTTCCTTGTGAAACTACATCCCATCTCATAGATTTAAGTGCCATCATTTTACTATCCAAATTTACTTCCCCCATGTAGATTCTCTTGCACTTTAAGGACACACATGATTTCCTCTTATACGTGTAATGGACATTTGAAAATTATTAAGCTTAAAAGGAGTGTGATATTTGTACACTCCAATACTCCACAACTCAATCATTGGCAATTTCAATCTCCCAGTTGCCTACTTTGCCTTAATATCCTGTCAGCAGACCCTATCAACACTACCTGTGAAATACATCAAGAATCTGAGACAGATGCTAAGACAGAATCCCCTGAGACAACTGTGGTACAAGCCACCATTATTTCCTGCCTGGATTATTGCAATAGCCTCCTAACTGGTCTATTTATGTTTTCCCTTGGCAGCATTGAGGCCATTCCCAAGAGAACAGCCAACAGAAGTCTTTTCAGAATTAAAACATGTTATTCCTCTTCAGATCTCCAAGTGCCCTAATTCTGTTCATCAAAATCCTTTCAGATACTTACAAACCTATATTAACATTTGATCTCTAAGGCAGATACCAAGACGAGATTAAAAGTGCAAGGACAGGAATGACATCAATAAGATAGCAGATTAGGAAACTCGGATATTCTTTTCCTCCCAGACACATTAGGTAAATAATTAGAAATTGTATGAAATAACTTTAAAGGAACTCTGGAACTGAATCAACGATTTACAGCTAAGAAAGCACAATATCAAGCAAAAGCTATATTCACAACCATTTTTGTGGTGTTTTAAATTATACTTTCTCCATTCTCTTTCAGTGTGGCACAATATGGAAGAAGTGACCTGGTCCCCAATCTCCTTCTATTAACCAGATTTGCACCTTTTAAACCTGTCTGCACTCTCTTAGGAACTGGTCTTTGTATTGCTTACCTCAGAGCTCAGTCAGCCACAGTAACTCCAGATCTCTGGCTAGGACAAACCATAGAAAGCAATGATTTGTGAAAACCACAAAAATTCTGCAGACTCGCAGACTCCTGCAGCAAGAGAACACTGACTGAGGGATATGATAGAATAGCTAAGGTCTCAAGAAGGAAGGGTAAGATTCAGTCAAAATAAGGTATTTCAATGCAGCCATGCATATGGGGGAATTGGCAAGAAAAGTATCCCCAGCCAAAGGAGGACGCATTCCAAAAAAGTCCTGGTAAGACTTTATAGTAGGTTGACCAGGGAACTTCTCTCTAACCAGAGTCAACATGCAAAGGCTGGTGAAAGTGACTACTCCCTTTAATGCCCAATCTTTAACAAAAATTTCAAAACATAAAAGAATATAAGAAAATGTGGCCCACTCAAAGGAACAAATAAACCTCCAGAAACTCTCTGAAGAAACATGTGCATCGGACTTACTTAACAAAGGCATTAAACAAATTGTCTTAAATATGCTTAAATACCTCAACAGAAACATGGACACAGAATTCAAGAGAATTGGAAAAACATACAGTATAAACCAAATGAGAACAGAAAAAAAAAGAGGAATTATTAACCGAACCAAATAATATCCTGGAGTTGAAAAATACAATAATTGATTTGAAAGTCATTGGACAAATTCAACAGCAGATTCAAACGAGAAGAAAAAAAAGAATCAGTGAGTTTGAACACAGTTCATTGGAAATTATTAAGTCTGGTGAGCAAGAAGAAAAAAGGCGAGGTAAGAGATTTGTGAAGCAACATCAGGCAGACTAATATAAGCATTATGAGATACCTGGATGGAAAAAGAGAGAGGCAGAAAGCTTACTGAAAACCATAATGACTGTTGTGTTCCAAAGCGCCAGTATAAAAGCCTGCATTAACCAGATGACTCACAAGTTCCCAACAGCCAGTAGAAAAGACTGCATTAACCTGCTGTGTATAAGAGTGTAACCGAGTATGGGATGAGTAGGAGACAAGAATGGAAGTCAGAGAGGTTAGAGGGAGAATGTAAAACAGAGCTTTGCAAAAGAGGGTAAGGAGCCCGGGTTTTACTCTAAATATAATGACAGATCGTTGAAGAATACGAGGCAGAATGATATAATTACATCTAAATTTTTAAAAAACATACATTGCTAAGTTTGGATTTTGTGCAACTGTGTTCAAAGCAAAGTTGGTTTAAAACACTGATTGTCTGATTGCTCAGCCTAGGGGACTTTGTGAGGCACTGGCACAAAATATAAAAATAAAGAGGGCAAGTATAGATGGGTGCAATGGTGCATGCCTATAATATCTCAGCTACTTGGGAGGCTGAGGCAGGAGAATCACACATTTAAAACCAGCCTAGGCAACCTAGAAAGACCCACCTCAAAATAAAATATAAAAAGGGTTGGAGATGTAGCTCAGAGAAACAACACTCCCAGTTTTAATCCCAGTATTTAAAAAAAAAAAAAAAAAAAAAACGCAATCTTTTTCCTTATTGCCCTTGAATGTTTTTGTTGCCAGTATCATATTAATAAAGTAAAATGAATTACAGAGAATTTCTTAATCTTTTGCTCTCTATAATCTTTGAAGCTAAAGAACTAGACTAGAAATACTGGTTCCCTGAATAATGTATACATATTGCTGACAAGTCTGATTCTGATGTTAACGTCTGCGTAGATTTCTGTTTCAATTCATTTAATGGCTATATTTTCTAGTTGGCTAGTTGAATTTGATAACTGATATTTTTCCAAATCATACTCCTTTTTCACATTCTAAAACATATTTACAAAAAAATAAATTAAAATGCATATGTTTACGTAGCCTTGTACTCCTGGTCAACATGGACTGAAAGACATGGGCGACAGTCATTCATTGCTGCCACAATCCATGAAACATAGTTTTAACACAGTTCATATCAGGCCACAGAGAAGAGTGACCCTGAGATACGGAAAACAAAGGAAGAGCACAGTGATTGGTAAGTTACGGCCCCGAAAGAGAAGCTCCAGGCTGCAGCACCTTGTGTGGGTGGGAAATCCCACACCGGGAATGCATCACTCCCAAGGTTTAGAAGGCAGAACTGAGTCCCGAGAGACAAAGGTAGCCAGAGCTGTGGGCTGTGTACAGAGGGGAGAGAAGAGGCCCACGAGGACAGAGCTACGTGCGGAGGATCAGCCAGCACTGTACAGATCAGCATAAACATGAGAAAACTACTGCAGGACAAGGAAAGAATACAGGAAGCAGCATGAGAGCTCATACCGAGCTGGGGAAAGTACCAGCCCGTCAGGAAAACCTCATGATTCATGGAGCGTTAGGCAGAGCACTCAGGAGAGTTTTACATTCATAGGGAAAATAATCCATTCCAGTTTAAATACTGCACTGGTCCTACCCAATAAATCTTACAAGCAAGAACCAAAAAAATCAAACTGTTTCCATGAAACTTAGTTTATACTAGAGTAAAGCTTGGGAATTTTTATAGGAAGGCAGA